>BJCO01759873.1:0-12959 GCA_018326465.1 Flaveria floridana | reverse complement strand
AAAAACGTTACCGAAGCGTTAAAGGACAATGGTTGGATTGAAGCCATGCAAGAAGAATTACTTCAATTTCTCAAACAAGAAGTGTGGAATTTGGTGGAATTACCTGAAGGAGAAAATGCTATAGTAACAAAATGGTTGTTTAGAAATAAAACTGATGATCGAGGGATAGTAATAAGAAACAAGGCGAGACTAGTTGCACAAGGATACACACAAGAAGAAGGAATTGACTATGATGAAGTATTTGCTACAGTTGTAAGACTCGAATCCATTCGTGTCTTCCTGGCTTATGCATCATTCATGCAATTCAAGGTGTATCAAATGGATGTTAAAGGTGCATTCTTGTACGGTCCAATCACTGATGACGTGTACGTGAAGCAACCTCCGGGCTTTGAGGATGCAGAATTTCCATATCGTGTGTACAAGCTTAGCAAATCTCTGTATGGACTTCATCAAGCACCTAGAATCTGATATGAGACATTGTCATAACACTTGATCCAACATGGATACACAAGAGGGAAAATCGATCCAACTTTATTCATAAAGAAGGATGGTGATGATCTCTTATGTGTACAAGTGTACGTTGATGATATCATATTTGGTTCTACTAGTCCAAAACTGTGCAATGAATTTGAAGAAATCATAAAGTCTCGTTTTCAGATGAGTTCTATGGAGGAAATCAATTTCTTCCTTGGACTACAAGTTCAACAATCTGCAGATGGTATATCCATCAATCAAGAGAAGTTTGTTGACAAAATCTTGAAGAAATTCAAACTGCAAGATTGTCAGTCCATAAGAAATCCAGCTGACGTAAACTCCAAGATTGAGCCAGATCCCAAAGGAAAATCAGTTGACCAAACTTTATACAAATCTATGATTGGTTCTTTGATGTATCTTACTGCATCTAGACCAGACATAATGTATGTTGTTTGTGTCTGTGCCAGGTATCAATCAGACCCGAAAGAATCCTACTTAATTGCTGTCAAGAGGATATTCAGGTATCTTAAAGGTAAACCAGCTATAAGGCTATGGTATCCTTATAAGGGAAACTTTGAGCTACATAGATATACAGATAGCAATTATAGAGGATGCTGTCAAGATAGAAAATCTACAACGGGTGGTTGTCAGTTTCTTGGTCACCGATTAGTTTTGTGGCAATGCAAGAAACAAACGAATGTCTCTGTTTTAACTGCAGAAGCTGAGTACATAGCTGCATCAGCAGGATGTTCTCAAATCCTTTGGTTGCAAAACTAACTGCTAGATTATGGGTTCAAATTTCTTAAAGCACCCATTTACATTGATAACATTGCTGCTATGTTCATTACAGCTAATCTAGTTCAACATTAAAAAACAAAACATATCGAGATTCGATATCATTTTCTCAGAGATAACTATGAAAAAAGTTTAATCATTTTGATTCATATTGCAATTGAAAAACAGTTGGCTGATCTATTTACTAAAGCCTTCTTACCAGGACGGTTTGAGTACTTAGTTGAGTCAATTGGTCTTATTAACCATGTGTAAACATGGTTTCTAAGTCCTTCTTTTAGTTCTTTGAATCTTACCATGATCAGAACCCTCCCTAATCCAAAAGGTCATCATAAGTGAACCTGTCAATGTTATTTGCCTGATTGTAGTTTGTGTGTGTGTGTTTTCTTTTATAGAAAAACCAAATACAAAAGTAGTTAGCTCAAAAATTAAAGATAAAAAATATAAAACAAAAACTTCAAAAATAGAGTCTTTCTTTAATTGTTAATTCATTTTTAGGAATGAATCTGGTTTTGCAACATGTGAGAAATGATAGTATATTAGTGAGATCAGTTGCATACTTCACTCGCTAATAAAGTCTGACATGATCAGATATGATGTGTAGACAATATCATGCTATTAATACTGAAAAAGTAAATTCTTGTGATTAAACTAAATCATCTATGCTTGTATGTGTGTTCATCTGAGTACTTTTGAATTGTATTAGTTTATTAGATTGATTGCTTGTTAAGTTACAACACTCACACCTGATGGTGATATGACTAATCATGAGATCTGTTACAAGCATCATCTCACTTCTTTGTTATGAGTCATCATAGACCTGAAGTGCTGAGATATCCTCTGTTGTAAGTGATTATAGACCTAGATATTCTCCTTTGACGCAAAAGATGCCAATGTTCACAACCCATTCAAATGAATGGTTAGAGTTGATCAAATGGTTATCCATGATCATTATCTGTTAAATAAGTAACATGAACTCTGGTTATGCATATTTGTCAGGTCATAAGTTGAGATTATATGCTTACTTTCATGTCTTGATGATAGTTGATCTCTCTAAGTCTTTGTATGAGTCACATCATGTCATATCTAACTCTACTCTAATCAATCCAAGAAGCGAAAAACTAAGTGAGCTGATCCTTTTGTCAAAACCACTCATTTTCTGTCCTTAGATCTTGTGTCTCCTTTGCTGTGAAATCGCCGACCTGGAACACACTTGATTAGGATTTATTCATTGTCTATGACTATTCACACTTTATTTTCTTTTAATGTGCTGATCTTAACTGATATGATCTCACTGCAGATAATGATTCTATTGTAAATATTAGATTTTAATTCTGCTTTAATTTTGATTTTATGCATGTTTTCTGTGTGCAGACAATTTAACAATGATAAGTGTGATCTTATTGTGTTATATTAGGAAACTTCTAAGTTTATAAAACTTAAAAGTTTTAGGGGAATAATAAATGTAAGAGTTTTCTCAAAAAATTTAAATTAAAATTTTGAATGGAAAGGATGAAGCTAAATGTTCAAAGTATGTGTGTGTTTGATAATGTAAAATTTTGATAATGGTAAAATGAACCTATATAAATTTTCTAGTGGAAAAGCTTCTTGCAAATGTTGTACATAAGATAATCTGTTTAATTTTAAGACAAAATGAAGGAAAATTTAATTTTGAAATTTTAAATTAAAATAAAAGGGTTTAAAATGTCAAAAGTGAAAGTTGAGGGTCAAAAATGTAAATTTTGAGGAAAAATTCAAAATTCTAAAAATTGTTTGAATATTAGTACGTGAACAGTGCTAATGAGTCTAAACAGTGTTCAGGTGAAAGATGTGAAAAATATACAAGTGTATTGAAAATCGTGCGCCTAAACAATGGTTAATAAGTCCATTTAGGTGTTTGATGAGATTTCAGAATTATTGCAAGTGTTTTGGCGTTTCTCATAGACAAATGCGCCTGAACAGTTATCAAACGTCTGAAAAATTTGGTTAAGTGTTAGGTGGTTCAACATTCCCATACGTCTACATAGTACCAGACGGTTTAAGTGTAAAATTGACCAAGTGTTGGACGTTTCATATAGATTCATGCGGCTGAACAGTGCAAAACCGTCTGAACAGTGCAGAACCGTCTGAACAGTTCTCATGCGGTTAAACAGTTCTCATGCGTCTAAACTCAAACGCCCATACAGTGCTCATGCGTCTAGAATTTTACACTTAGCATATAAAAAACACTTCTCTCATTTTTTTCACTCATTCACAACCTTAGACCCATAAACTCATTCGACTCCCTTTTCACCCATTACACTCAAATTGTCATCTGTTTCTGAAATGTCTTAATCGAAGTATATGTGATTTACGAACGTAAGTTCATTGATTAAATCATTTCATTTCAAGTTTCAGATTCAAAATCAGTCAGACGTTTCTAGTCTGTTTAGACGTTTGGAACCCTAAAACTTAAAAAACTTGAATTTGATACATCAAAATGAATCTAAGAACTCAAATTGATCATATATTGTTAATATACATTGAATTTCGATCATTTTGATATATGGAACTGTTGTTTTCATGAACATCGAGCACAAGATGTTTTTTATCAGTCGAATGAAAAAGATGAACAGTTCAAATGTTTGAAAATATTTTTTAATAAAAATTAATTAAATAATTTATAAGAACTTAATTGATAAATAACTTTGATAAATGATAAGTGACTTAGTATTTTTTAAAACAATGATACAACAAATTGTATTTAATATGATTTGGACAGAATTTTAAGTAATTCTAGAAAATGATGAAGTACAATTTGATGTAAAATAAAAACCAAATGTTTAAAACATAATAATTCCTTAATATTAATTCAAAGTTTGATAAAATCAAATTGTTTCAAATAAATCAAGATATCTAAATTTTGTGTGTTTGTTTGTGCAGATGGCTGAACTTAAATTTGAACCAAAGCACAATGTAGTTGCTTATTTGGATGAAGAAAGTAAAGAGGCATCTGTCTATGAGGAAATTATCAGATTTTTGCTGAGAACTAAATATGTATATGCCATGTGTGCCAGACCTGTGATCAATGCAAGACTTATTAAAAGATTTTGGAGAACACCTGAGGTTGAAAGAGATGATGAAGGAAACAAGGTTGTGAGAGCATTTATTACAAATGATAGGATGCTTGAAGTCTCTGAGCAAGCAATTAGAGTAGCTCTTAGACTGGGGAAGAATGATCCTCAAGATTTATCATAGTATACATTCAATGAATGTAGGGATGTGTTTATGCTGATGGGTCACCCTGACCATTTCCCTAAGAAACAATTTTTCAGGGCCAGGGTGTACAACCATTGGAAACTACTCTGTTATATCTTTCAACAATGCATGTCCAAAAGAAGTACAGGATGGGATTCATTCCTAGTGGACATTGCATCTTCCATCATAGCCTTAGCCACTAACAGAAGATTTAATATGGCTAGGTTGATTATGAATGGATTTATCTTCAATTTAGAGAGAGGAAGAAGAAATAAATACTTGATGTATCCAAGATTTCTTCAGCTGCTCATAAATGAAGATCATCCTGATTTATATGTAGATGGAGTTGAAGGAGACAGACTGGAGCTGGAACATATGTCTGAAGTTGTATACAAAAGACTGGCAGTTATCACTGGTGCTCCAAACATTCCTCTATTTGACTACATGAGAAATGTAGCGATGGATGAGGTTAATATTAATCAACAACACTTTCATCTGTCTGAGGATGAACCAATAGATCCAAATGATCTTATTGAGGATGTTATTGATGAGATTGTTGATGAAGAGGATGATGAAAATTATGAAGATAATGATGATGAGAGTGATAGTTATTCAAGCAGTAGTGGTGATGATGATGGTGCTGATGGTGCAACTGAAGCACATCAATTAGTTAGTAGTGAAAGGACTGCTTCTGATCATGCTGCTGAGACTCATGATATGGATGAAGGAACATCTGGTGATGTTATTCATGATGAAACATTGAATGAAGCTCAAGATAATGAAGCTGATGTTAATGTGCAAGATGAAGCTATTGCGCATGAAGAAGATGTTCAAAATCAAACATTTGATTTTGATTTTATGGAAGCTATGCTTTTGTGAGCCTGTCTTTCAAGGCACATCTCATGTAGAATCTGAAGACATACAAGTCATTACAGCATAAAATGTGTCTGTACAGACTGATGATATCTTAGATGTTGATGAGTTGGAGAAATTGAAAGAAGAAAACAGTGCTCAAAAGAGAACTATAGTTGAATTGAAAGTTGAAAATGAGAAATTGAAAGAAATAAACATGTCTCTTGAAAAGGAAATGAGTGAAAGAAGAAAATGTAGAGCTCAAAGAAGATAGTCAAAGTAAAGATGAAAAACTTGTTGTTTTTGTTAAAGATAAAGAAGATGTTAAAAAGAATTTTGAAGTAATGATCAGAGATTATGATCTACTGGAAGAGAAATACAAGAAGTTAACCGAAGAGAATGAAATGTTAAAAGATGAGTTGAACAAGTTAAAGGAGTCTCAAAACCCAAATTCTCTAGATATTGTTATTGTATCTGAGATGACTCCTATTGATGTAGAAAAGATTCCTGAGATGGATAAAGGAAAGAGGAAAATTGATGAGATAGAGGATCCAGTATTACCTGAATCTTCTACAAAAGTTCAAAGAATAGAAGAAGTTCATGAGGAAGAAGTTCATGAGGAATAAGATCCAACTACACAAGAAAAAATTGGTGCTCTTGAAGATATAGAAGAGGAGTTTAGTGATGATTGGTATGATGAAGTGCTGGAAAATGAGGATATTGTTGAAGCAAACTCTGAAATAACATTCTCACCTCTAGAACCAATTCAAGAACAAGATGAAATACCCCTAGACTTTGAAGACAAATATAACTATCTAGTACGGATGACATATAATCAAGCATTTTTGGATGGACTGACTGTTTCTCGGATAAATCATGAATATGAGAAATGCGTTGCAGCTGAGTCAGTAGCTCCAATTGATCCGAATGAGATAGTTGTAGAGAATGGTGAATGGAATAGAGCTCAAGAGAGTATCAATATTGAAGAAGTGCCTAGATCTGAGCTACATCATCATGATCCTAAAGATATGAGCATACCAGCTTTAAGTTCATGGTTACAGGCATGTAATTATCCATGGAAAAGACTTAAAAGACTACAATCTGTGTCTTTAAGGAACCTTGTTAGGAGCTTTCAGGAAACTGAAAAGCAGTCAAACAAAATGATTATACTTGACACTGACAATCCTCAGTACTTGGATATTACAAAGAGAATGAGGATGCTGAAGCCTCAAGAGATTAAGTCAATGGCATAAAATTCAAGTGCTCATGAAAGTAGAAGAGAGTAGATAAAGATGTTTTCTTGTTCAGAGAAACAAGCTTATAAAGCTTCTCCTGAGCAGAAACTATTATTTGATAGTGCTAGATCTACTGGCGACTTGGTAAGGAATGTTTTACAGAAAGGACAATCAGTTGCTGAACTTCTAAATGCAATGATTGCTCCTGATTTTACTAACCAAGTGAAGATAATAGCATGGAAGTATGATGAAGTTTTTGATGCCTTTTTGATAAAGCGAGTGAATGTTGTATGTGATGTATATCACTTTTACTCTAGTATCATCAAACTTCAAGTGCAAGACTTGAAAGAGTTAGATAAACTGCCACTTATCAATCCGTCTGGAGCCAAAAGAGGTGATATGTTTGTTGAACTTTTAAGAAGAGGTAAATCTAGAGCTAGTACTTTCCTTTAAACAAGGTGTGATCAAGAGGACAAGGAGTACTTTGCTATGTTGAAAAAGAATAAAAAGATAAAGGGGATACAATCAGAGGAAGAGCATTTCCTGGTTGAATTTTGTGATCAATATTTTGAAAAAGTTACAACACTAGGATTAAAGGTGATTGATGGGACACACAAGTCTAAACCAATCCTAAGATGGTTTTATAACACAGAGACGTTTGAGCTTAAATTGGTCCGGAATCTCGAGCAATGGGACGAGGATATGATCACTCTTTTTGGTGCATTTGAGCTTAAACTACTACATCCGAGTTACATTTCATTTCTCTCGGTTCAAAAGTTTGAAAAGGTATCTCTAGAGATTGCTGAACAAGATAAAAAGTACTTTCTTTCCATTATCAATGTGATGAATGCTGCAATGGAAATAATTTCTCTAAGGAAAGCCCTTGCTTATGCTAACATTGTATAGAAAGATATCAAAGATATAGAGTTTATGAGAATTTCAAGGAAAGGTGTATTGGAGGTATACTCAAAGGAAAGTTCAAAACCTATTGAGTTATATGCCAATATAGACATAACAGGATTATCAAAGGACACCTTGGAGAGGATTAGCAAGATGGAGATTAAAACTAATAAATCAAGATCAGAACAAGGCATTGTAGCTAGCAAATTCAAGTCTGCCATAGCCAATGCCTTAAAGGAGCAAGAATTATTCAAGAAAAAGCCAATGTTCAAAATCAAAGAAGAGCCTGAGGATTTGTTTGATGTTTGAAGATTAAAGATTAAAGATTTAAGATTAAAGATCAAGTGAAGATTAGAGAATATAGACAAAGAGAAGAACAAGCTGAGAAGAATGAAGATTTTAAAGACAGAAGACAATGTAAATCTTAGGGGGAGTATTATTAGTGCTTCTTTAAAGATTAACATTTTGTCTTTATGTGTCTTTTTATGTTTTTATCATAGTATAGGGACTAGTTTGGTAATTAGTTAGTTCCTTTGTTTATTGATAGTATATATAACTTAGACTTGTGTAGATTAGAAAGACTTGAACAAATCTGCTACTTACACATTGTAATTGTCTTTGCTATTATCAATAAACTCCATGAATTTTTATTGATATTGTGCTTTGATTTGATTACTATATTTGTATTTTATTGAATTGTTCTCTAATATGATCAAAGATCTATACATTTGATTCTATCATCTGTATAGGCATTCAGATTAAAGTCAGATTTCTTTGGATACCAAAGGCCTAGCTTAGAGGCAACTTTGAGATATCTTAAGATTCTTTTGACACCAACTAGGTGTGACATCTTAGGGTTAGCTAGATATCTTGCACATATGAATGTAGAAAACATGATATCAGCCCTGCTAGCTGTAAGATACATGAGAGACCCAATCATATCCCTATAAAGATGTTCATCTACACACTCCCCTCAAGATCAGGTCCAAGGGAGTTGTTTCTGGCGATGGCTGTCTTTGAAACCTTGCATTCAGTCATGTTGAATCTTATAAGTATGTCTTGTACATACTTTGACTGACTTATGAAGATGCCATTATTAACTTGCTTCACTTGAATTTCTAGAAAAAAATTAAGTTCCCCCATGGCACTTATTTCAAATCTATTCTTCATCATCTTCCCAAAGTCTTTGCAGAGCTTTGGATTAGTTGACCCAAAGATGATGTCATCTACATATACTTGAACCAATATCAAGTCATTCCCTGTTCCTTTGATGAAGAGAGTTCCATCTATAATACCCCTCTTATAGTCGTACTGAGAAAGATACTGAGATAGTGTCTCATACCACTTCCTTGGAGGTTGGTGCAGCCCATAAAGAGCTTTATCAAGTTTGCAGACATAATCAAGATGATTTGGGTCTGCAAAGCTAGGTGGTTGTTTGATATACACCTCTTCATCAATCACCCCATATAAAAATGCACATTTGACACCAAGTTGGTAGACTTTAAAGTCCTTGGATGCAATAAACACTAGGAATATCCTAACAGCTTCAAGTCTTGCTACTGGAGCAAAGATATCAGTGTAATCAATTCCTTCTTATTGTGTGTACCCTTGAACAACCATTCTTGCCTTGTTCTTGATGACAAGTGCTCTATCATCTTTCTTGTTCCTATAACAGCCATTTGGTTCCTATGATAGTCTTCCCTTGAGGAAGAGGGCACAGACTCCAAACCTTTTGTCTTTTAAATTGAAGCAGCTTCTCTTGCATTGCTTCAATCCAACTTTCATCCTTCAAAGCCTCATCAAATTTCTTTGGCTCTATCTGGGACAAAAAGCAAGAGTATAGACAAACATTTTTGTCATGGGTTTGTCCCCTTGTTCTCACCCCCTTGTCAACATCTCTAATGATGTTTGTGGTAGGGTGTGACTTATGGATCCTAAGTTGAGGAATCACAGTAAGTTGATTAGATAGATCTAAATTTGAGAAGTTTAGATCTGGCAATGAAGTGTCTCCCACCACATCAGCACACTTATCAAGATAAGAATGATCCAATGAGTGTGTGACATCATTGATGTTGTCTTCAATAGAGTGGTTGTCCGCATTAAGAAATTTTTGATCACTGTCACCACTACCATGTCCTCCTACATTTAAAGTTACTTTATTTGTTTTTTATGCCTCTGAGCTATAATTTTAAGGCACTTCAGATTGATCAGCTTGATTTGTCATTATTGTGCTGATAGGAGCGTCACCTGCAGGGTTAGTTACAACTGGAGCTGAAGTAGTATTCTTACTTAGTCTTCTCAGCTTAAATCTTGGGCCAGGATCTTCTATTGATGTATTACCTGTAGATCCTAAAACATCTTCATAAGATATACTAAAACAGTTGGAAACTAAATCAAGATCAAATAGCCAATCTGGACCAGAACCTTTCACACAGGGTGTGTGCTCATTGAAGATTATATTGGCTGATTCTTTAACTACTCTAGTTCTAAGAATGTATACTGTATAAGCCTTAGCTTGGGAAGAGTATCTAATAAAATGTCCATTATCTAATTTATCAGCAAACTTGGCTATTTGATTTTTGGTATTCAAGATGGTATAGGGACATCCAAATGACCTGATAAAACCAATGAATTGTCTTCTTTTATGTCATAATTCATAAGTATTCTTACCATAAGTCTAATCTACTAAAACTCTGTTCTGCACTTAACAGACAGTGTTGACTGCCTCTACCTAGAAGGTGATGGGCAGATTAGAGTCAGAAAACATGGTTCTTGCAGCTTCTAAAAATGTCATGTTTCTCCTCTCAGCAACACCGTTTTACTTAGGAGTCCTGGGAGCACTATATTCTCTTGTAATACCCTTTTCATCGTAAAATGTGATATGGATTTGGTTCTTGAATTTAGTTCATTGATCACATCTTATTATCTTGACCTTGTGATCACTTTGATTCTTAATTTTTAGAATGAAGTTCTTCAAGATCTTAGGAGTTTCACCACCTCATACTCCCCAGGATTATTCTGGGGAGGAAGGTTGTAGTAATCATGGGTTCTAAGGAAGAAAACCCAAGTGAATCTTATGAAATCATCTGTGATCACCAAACAATATGAGGTCCTTCCTAGACTCATTACCCTAGTGGGGCCAAAGAGATCCATGTGTAATAAGTGTAGAGGAGTAGTGATAGAGTTATTTTCTTTTAGCTTGTGAGACACCAAGTGTTGTTTCCCTTTCAGGCATGCAACATAGTGATCATCACTTGTAAACTCTTTCTTTTGAATTCCAGTTACCAAATCATTCTTAATTAATTTTATCATCTTCTTAAAGTTTACATGGCACATTCTTTTATGCCAAAGGAAAGACTCGTCACTATTAGCCTTAGATAGAAAGTAAGAAACTTCTCCTGAAGGTGATGTTTCCTGCAAATCCATCTTGTACATGTTCTCTTTCCGGGGTGCCCTAAGCGGGATATGCTCTTGAGGAATGATCATCCCGTGCTTGAGAACAATGCACTCATGCTCAGTAAAGAGCATGTTATGTCTCTGGTTATAAAAATAGGATACACTTAGTAAATTGTACCCACGCTTCTTAATAAAATTTACCTTCTCAATGCTGAGCTTACCATTTGTGACCATTCCCTTCTTGTAATGTAACCTCCAGCATCTCCTCCGAAAGCAACTGGCCCTCTATCAATTCTTTCAAAGTTTTCAAGGAAAGAGCCATTGGCTGTCATGTGCCTGGAACAACCACTGTCAATAATCCATACATTCTTCTTGGTCCTCAACTGTTCCTGCACAATAAAAGAGAGTTACTTACATTTGGAAACCCAAGCCTCAGTGGTATTGGGCTCTTCAAAATTAATTAAAGACAATGCAACAGTAATTGATCCTGTACTGAGACTTTAGGGATCATTTGTTATTGTTAATGAAGAATTATCAGTCACAGGGTCTTCCTTTATCTTCAACACTATCTTAGAAAGATTAGACTTCACCTTCAAAGCTTTGGAAGTTTTTACAACTTCAGAAGTTTTGGAGATTGACTCTTCGGAAGATCTTGCTTTCACTGCAGGCAAACTTTAGTGCTTCGGAAGCATTCCTTTCTTTCGAGACCAAATTTTCTTTCGAAGGCAATTTCTCACTTGTCTTCATTTTCATTCTGCAGCTTCTGAAAGAAACATAGATTTCTTCTGAAGCTTTCTTCTTCTTTCTCCTCTCAGAAGTCTTCTTATTTATTATGATGACAATACTTTTGGGATCGTAGATGCAATCCTTGGCAAGATGAGAAGTACTGCTACACATAATACAGTTAATTTGCTTTATTTTGTGAGTTTTCTTATGAATGGAAGGCTGAGTTTGATCACTTTCTATCTCCATTCTTATCCTTTCAAATATTGTAGCAAGCTTCCTAGGGTAAAGTTTGCCTTTTGAGTGGATGGTTCATGCTGTATAGCAATGTTACACAACTGATCAGCCTTCATTCCTTCATAGGGATGAATTGGACATGAACTTGAACTCTTGGTACTAGAGTTCAAATTTTTTATCCTCAGTCTTTACCACTTCAAAACCTACAGAGATAAAAACTTGTTTCTGCTTGGAGTTGAAGTTGGACTTGATCTCTTGGCTGCTCGAATCAAGTTCTTTCTCTTGGACTTTGTCATCCCTGACTTCTTTCTCTCCTCGGAAGAATAGCGACCCTTGTTAGGATGATCTTCTTCACTCTTCCCATATCCATCCTTCATTATCTCCTCTTCATCCTCTTCATCCTCTTCATCACTAGGATCTATGGCTGGAAGCTCATCTTGACTAGTTCCACACCTGGGAGATCTTACAGACAATAGAGTGTGTGGAGGAGCTATATCACTAGATACCAGTCCCTGTTTGTTTTGATAACATACTTTGGAGTGCAGGGATGGGGATATTATGTCTTGAAGATCTCTTCTTAAAGAACATGTTTATCTACCTTGGCTTTGCTAATCACTAGCTCAGCCTGGCACTCAGTTAATTTAATGATGAGATCTTTAATTTGAGTCCTGTAGTTGGTATGCTCATGCTTAAGAGTTGAAATGGTTTTCTTTAAGTCTTCTATTTTTAACTTATACTCATTTTCAGCTCTTTTGAAATCAGATTTTAAGATGTTTAAGGACTCAAGACCAGATCTCATTTCTAAGTTATAGGATCTAAGGCCCCATTCCCGGGCACCTCACAGTTGGTCGTTCATCGCACATAAAACAATTTAAAGCATACATTTACTTTGCAGCGGAATTTAAAACTTTCATTAATAACTAAAAACATGTCCTTTCATAACTTTACAACATTCATTTTCTTTTCAAATACAATGACATGTCAACATATGGATGCCAGCCTCAACAACTGAGTAGTCGCCCTGTGCCATCCTCAGCAACATACCTGCCAACTGGAAACACATCAAAGTCAGCGTTGCTGAGTGAGTCCTAGTTTTATAATAAAACATACTTT
>BJCO01759802.1:0-20081 GCA_018326465.1 Flaveria floridana | reverse complement strand
TTTTCGACCTCCAAGCTCATCCAAACTCATTCTAAGCCCAAATCAACCATCCTAAACCTTAGGAATGCATACTATGACACCATTCAAGCACACACACGTCCAAGAACATACTCCAAACGCACCACACGCAATCACACCCAAATGGGTCAAACACACACACATTCAAAAACGGGTTTACTATGTGTTCCAGCCCCAAATCAGTTGAAAACCATTAAAAGAGGGGTCCTAGAACTCACACAAACAAGAAGAAGAAGAAGAGCTTCGTGTTGACTCGCTACTCGATGATTTTCGTGCTCGGATCCACCTGAACAACCCCTTTTTCTCTCTTTTCTCTCTTCTTTCTCTCTTCTTCTCTTTTGGCTGGGTTTTTCTTAAGAGTGGGGAGGATGTGGCTGCCCTCCCCTCTTAATCTCCCATATTTACAACTTTTCCCCCGTTTTGGCAAGTTTGTTCCCCCGACTTTAGACTTTATTTCTTTTTCTTCTTTCGTCGACTTTAAAGAAAATATCCGGGTGTTACATGTTCTGTCTTATACTTGTGTTCCTAGTATGATAAACTAAAAACCAGGTTCCCTATTTGATCTGTTAAGTGCTCTAACTCTTCCCTCATTATGAAACTAATTGTATTGACCACCCTCACCCGGTCCTGCAATTGGTATCAGAGCATTTTAGGCTCTTGATTGTAAGATCTCACCAATATAAATCCCTTTAGTTTCACAAATCACTTAACAACTAAAATGGCAATTCTTACGGAGGCTGATATGGAAACCGGTACCATGATAATATCTCCACTGGTCACTCTTGATGAATTTGATACTTGGTGCCAAAAAATGGAAGGCTTTATCATGTCTCAAGATAGTAGGATGTGGGGATATGTTGTCTTAGGACCTCATGTACCATGCACCTCTTCAGCTACTGCTGGTGGTGGCATGATACCAAAGGAAGTGGTTGACTACTCAGAAGAAGACTAGAAGAATATTGATGTAGATCAGAAAGCCTTGACCTCCCTCCAAACTGCTCTTTCAAACTCTATCTACAAAGGCTTGAAGAAGTGCAAAAGTGCTAAGCAACTATAGGATGCACTGAAGCTCATGTATGAGGGGTCTAATGAAGCAAAAGAGAACAAGAAAGATCTCTTGAAGCAGCAATATGAGAACTTTACCTTCAAGACAGGTGAAACCATGACTTAATAATACTTAAGGTATGTTCAGATTGTGGATACTCTAATGGATGTTGAAGTCAATCTTAAGAACAGGGACATTATAAGGAAGTTCATATCCTCTCTTCTAGATAATGGACACACTATTGTGTGGCCACTAAGAGGAATGAAATCTCAAGACCCTCACTCTTACTGAGTTGTATGGTATCCTTAGTGGATACCAGATGGAGATGAACACGCAAAATCCATCTAGCAACTCCAACAATCAGTAGAGTTCAGCCCTTCATGTGGTTAAAAGGGATTGCAGAGAACCACAACATCATCTCATCTGCTACCCTAAAAACTTATAAAAGGGTCCTTTCATCACCTTCCTAAAGACACCAAGGGAGAGCTACATCAGGAAACCCATTCCAAGAGACAAGCTCTTCTTAAGCCTTTGTGTCTACTAATAAAAGCAATGGCAACTTCCTCTTCACTCATGAAGACTTGGACTGTATCCATCTTGATGATCTGGAGTACATGGAGATAGTCCAGTAGATGACTCTTCTCACTCACAGAGCCAAGAAGTTCTATAAGAGGACAGGTAGGAAGTTTCCTAGCAATGCAACCAGTGGAAAGTTTAGGCTGCATAAAAGCAAGGTGAAGTGTTACAACTGTAACCACATGGGACACTTTGCTAGGGAGCGCAAGGCACCAAGGAAAAATGGTGTCTAAGCATAACCCAGACCAAAATACACTGATAGATCTCCACAGACTGAAAAGCCCAAGCAGCAAGCTGCTATTGCTATTGAAGAAGGAGACTTTGATTGGAGTTTCCAGGTTGAAGACTCCAAACCAAGCACAATGGCTGATCACGAAGAAGCCAAGGTATTGGAATACCTTTGTACCACTGAATGTATTGCTAAAGTTAACAGATACAGGTCCTATAACTTGGAGATGAGATGTGATCTTGAGTTCTTAAACATCTTAAAAGCTGATTTTAAAAGAGCTAAAAATGATTATAAACTAAAATAGAAGATCTAGAGAAAACCATTTCAACTCTTAAGCATGAACACACTTGCTACAAGACTCAAATCAAAGATCTCATCACCAAGTTAATCAAATGCCAAGCTGAGTATAAGATCAGCAAAGCCAGGGCAGAAAAATGTGTTCTTGAAGAAGAGACCTTCAAGAACATTATATCCTCATCCTTGCATTCAAAGGTTTGTTATCAGAATAAGAAGGGATTGAGATCTACTAAGATAGCTCCTCCACATACTCTACTATCTGTAAGATCTCAAAGGTGTGAAACTTGTCAAGATGAGCATCCCTTCATAGACCCCATTTAAGAAGAGGTTATGAATGAAGAGGAGATATTAAATGATGAATTTGATATGAGTGAAGAAGATCATCCTAAGAGGGGTCACTATTCTCTTGAGGAGAGGAAAGAATCAGGGGCGACCAAGTCTAAGAGGAAGAACTTGATCAGAGTAGCCAAGAGATTATCAAAGAAGGCTCAAGAGATCACGACCACCATCAACTCCAAGCAGAAACAAGTCTTTATCTCTGCAGGATTTAAAGTGGTAAAGGGTGATGACTTAACTATGGACTCTAGTATTAGGAGTTCTAGTTAATGTCCAACTCATCCCTATAAAGAAAAGAAAGCTGATCAGCTGTGTACCACTGCTACACAACCTGAACCATCCAGTTACAAGAGCAAGCCTCATCCTAAGAAACCTGCTACATCATCTAAAAGGATGAAGATGGAAGTGGAAAATGATCAAACTCAACCTTCTACGCAAAAGAAGACTCTTAGAAAGAAGCCAGTTAATTGCATCATATGTGGTAGTACTTCTCATTTTTCCAAGGATTGCATCTACAATCCTAAAAGAACTATCCACATAACCAAGAAGAAGACTTTTTAGAAGAAGAAGAAGAAGACAACTTCAGATTGAAAGTCCTTTCCTTTTAGAAGCTTGAAAGTGGAAAAGAAGACAAGTAAAAACTTGTTTTCAGAAGAAAATTTGGTCTCAGAAGAAAGGAATGCTTATGAAGTATTGAAGCTTGTTGCAGTGAAGGCAAGATCTTCCGAAGGGCTAGTCTCCAAAACTTCTGAAGTTATTAAGACTTTCGAAGTGTTGAAGGTAAAGTCTAATCTTTTAAAGATAGTGTGGAAGATAAAGGAAGGCCATATGACTGAAAGTTCTTCATCAATAACAACAAATGATCCTCAAAGTCTAAACATAGGATCAATCACTGTTGCATTGTCTTCAGTCCACTTTGACAAGCCCAAGACTAACAAGGCATGGGTTTCCAAATGTAACTAATCATCTCTTTTTGTGTAGGAACAGCTAAAGTCTAAATAAAAATGTATGGATTATTGATAGTGGATGTTCCAGGCACATGACAAACAATGGCTACGTGCTTTAAAACTTTAAGAAAATTGATGGAGGGTCAATTCATTTTGGAGGAGATGCAGGTGATTACATTACCGGAAGGGGCAGGGTCACAAATGGTAAGCTCAGCATTGATGGAAAGGGAACATGTACAAGATGGATTTGCAAGAAACATCTCCTTCAGAAGAAGTTTCTTACTTTCTATCTAAAGCAAATAATGATGCGTCTTTCCTTTGGCATAAAAGAATATGCCATGTAGACTTTAAAAACACGAATAAATTGATTAAGAATGATTTGGTAACTAGAATGCCAAATAAAGAGTTTACAAGTGATGATCATTGTGTTGCATGATTGAAAAGGAAGCAACATAAGGTGTCTCATAAGCCAAAGGAAAGGAACTCCATTACTACACCCCTACACTTATTATACATGGATCTCTTTGGCCCCACCTGGTGTAATGAGACTAGGAAGGACCTCATATTGTTTGGTGATCAAAGATGATTTTATAAGATTCACTTGGGTCTTCTTCCGTAGAACTAAGGATGAGACTCTTGAGATCTTGAAGAACTTCATTCTAAAAATTAAGAATCAATATGATCATAAGGTCAAGACCATGAGATGTGATCAAGGAACTGAATTCAAGAATCAAATCCTTGATATATTTTGTGATGGAAAGGGTATTATAAGACAATATAGTGCTCCCAGGATTCCTCAGCAAAATGGTGTTGTTGAGAGGAGAAACAAGACACTTATTGAAGCTGCAAAAAAATGTTATCTGACTCTAAACGACTTATCACCTTTTGGTTAGAGGTAGTCAACACTGCCTACTATTTGCAGAACTGAGTTTTAGTAGTTAAGACTCATGGTAAGACTTCTTATGAGTTGTAGCATAAAAGGATACCTTCTATTAATTTTCTCAGATCATTTGGATGTCCTTGCACCATCTTGAATACCAAAGATCAGGTAGCCAAATTTGCTGAGAAATTAGATGATGGACACTTCATTGGATACTCTTCCCAAGCTAAGGCTTATAGAGTATACAATCTTAGAACTAGAGTAGTTGAAGAGTCAGCCAATGTGACCTTTAATGAGCACACTCCCAGTGTGAAAGGTTCTGGTCCTGATTGGCTGTTAGATCTTGATTTAGTTACCAATTGTTTTAACTAATCTTTTAAGAATGTTTTAGGATCTATAGGTAACTTATCAATAAAAGATCCTAACCCAATATTTGAGCTGAGAAGACCAAGCAATAACACTACTTCAACTCTAGTGGTAACTAACACTGCAGATTGAGTTCCTCTCAACATAATACATCTGAGGTGCCTACAAATTCTAGATCTGAGGCACATAACTCAAATGAATGAGTTTCAAATACAGGGGTGAGAACAAGAGGACAAACCCATCACTGGAGATGTTAACTCAGGATTCACAAGTCACACCCCACCACAAACATCATTGGAGATGTAGACGCAGGGGTGAGAACAAAAGGACAAAACCCATGACAAAAATGTTTGTCTATACTCTTACTTCTTATCCTGGATAGAGCCCAAGAAAGTTGATGAAGATTTGAAGGATGGTAGTTGGATTAAACTAATTTAGTAGGAGCTGCTTCAACTCAAAAGGCAAAATGTTTGGAACTTATGTGCTCTTCCTCAAAGGAAGACCACCATAGGTACCAAATGGGTGTTTAGGAACAAGAAAGATGACTAAGGACTTATCATTAAGAACAAGGCTAGACTAGTTGTTCAAGGATACACATAAGAAGAAGGGATTGACTACACAGATGATTTTGCTCAAGTGGCAAGACTTGAAGCCGTTAGGATATTAGTTTGCTTTTGCTACATCCAAGGATTTCAAGGTCTGCTAACTTGATATCAAGTGTGCTTTTCTATATGAGGTGATTGATAAGGAGGTGTATGTCAAATAACCACTGGCTTTGCAGACCCAGATCATCCTGATTATGTCTGCAAGCTTGATAAGGCTCTTTACGGGATGCACCAAGCTCCAAGTAAGTGGTATGAGATACTATCTCAGTATCTCTATTAGCATTAGTACAAAAGGGGTACCATAGATGGAACACTCTTCATCAAAGGAACAAGGAATGACTTGATGCTTGTTCAAGTTTTTATAAATGATATTATCTTTGGGTCACTTAATCCAAAGCTTTGCAAAAACTTTAAGAAGCTGATGAAAAATAGATTTGAAATGTGTGCCATGGGGGAACTCAATTTTTTTCTAGGAATTCAAGTGAAGCAGGTTGACAATGACATCCTTATAAGTCAGTCAAAGTATGTGAAAGACATACTTACAAGATTCAACATGACTGAATGCAAGGTTGCAAAGACACCCATAGCAAGAAACCACTCTCTTGAACCTAATCTTAAGGGGGAGTGTGTGGATGAGCATCTTTACAGGGCTATGACTGGGTCTCTTATGTACCTCACAACCATCAGGCCTGATATCATGTTTGCTACATGCATATGTGCAAGATATCTAGCCAACCCCAAGATGTCACACCTAGTTGCTATCAAGAGGATTCTTAAATATCTCAAAAGTGCTCCTAAATTAGGCCTTTGTATCCAAAGAATTCTAACTTTAAACAGTATGCTTATATAGATAATGACTATGGTAGTTATAATATGACTACAAAGTCTACATCTAGAGGATGTCAATTCCTTGGTGGAATTATAATCTCATGGCAATGCAAGAAACAATCATGTGTGTATGCATCAACTGCTGAAGCTGAATACATTGCTGCTGCTATGCTCAAGTGCTTTGGATTCAGAATTAGATGTTGGACTATGGATTCAACTTTAAAAAGATTCCAATCCATATAAACAACATTACTATATCTATCATAGAGAATCTTACGCAGCACTCAAGGATAAAACACATCAGCATCAGGTATAATTTGATTAAAGATAATTCTAAAAAAGGGTTAATAAAACTAGTCACAGTTAACACAAATGAACAATATGATGATCTGTTCATAAAGGCTTTTGATGAATAGAGATTTAAGTATCTTATGTCAGCTATTGTGATGATTAACTTTGAGTAGATTTTCTTAAACTAAACTCAAGATTATTTTTAAATATGTGTGTCCTAAGTTGTCTATAATATCACCTACATAAGCTCAGTTTACTTTGGAAGAAAACTTTTCAATGATATTCCTTAGAATTTTGGAAATTTTAGACATATTTTCTCTCAGAGGATATTAATTTGTCTTCGGAAGAACATTATGTCTTCAACACTAATAACTACTTATAACACATTTAGCTTTGTAAGAATTTCTGTATATATTCTGAAGTTTAAATATGCTTCTAAGTACTTATATATTTTAAAGGACAATTTTCTTCCAAAAGTGATTAAGCCTCGTAAGATCTGTTCCTTTATGAGCAAAACTTCTTAGTTTTAATCTCTTCCGAAACCAAATGTCTCTGAAGCAAAAATACTCTAAGTATTTTTTCTTCCGAAGCAAAATTTTCATAAGGCTCGGGAATATCTTCCGAAGTCAAAATTGGCTTCGGAAGCTTTTATGAAACTTCCGAAGATAAATTACTTTTGGAAGATTTTCGACTTCCAAAAAACTACCTTTTGGGGCTTTTTTTCCTAGATGGTCGATATCCGGATTTCAAAGTTTATCCTTTTGCATTAACTTTGTCTCCAATCCATTTCATACATATATATATACACTTAACGATTCCCCCCTTTTCACTTTCTTCTTCATCTGTAAATTTCTCTAACCTAAATTCATCCCCAAACCGCCTCTCTTTTTACCTTTCTTCACCATAAAGCTACTCACAAATGGCCAACCCTGATCCTAGAAACCAACTAGATATTTCCATGCATTTACACAGGCAACACAATCAGGTTGCTCTGTTAAACTTTGAGAAATATCCTCGTTTCTCAGAGGTCTGCCGATTCTTGACTCTATCCAACTACTTCACCTCCCTCACCATAGATCCTACACTATATGAAGATCAACTTTTAGAGTTTTGGAGGACCTGCCTAGAGGTCACTATGGATGGGGAGGAGGCACTGTCTACCACAGTGTAGGGGAGGACAATTTTTATCATTCCAGCCTCTATTAATACTCATTTTCGGCTGGATGATATATAAGGCGACTTGTCCTTCCCAAAGTCTGTTGTAAACCAATCCTTCAGGCAGATGGGCTATGAAGATGATTACTTAATAAGAATCTTCAGAAAAGGGAAGGTCTCCTCCTAATGGAAGTACCTCCTCCATGTAGTCATCCGTTGTTTATCAAACAAGCATGCAGGCTTGATCAAATTCCAAAGGACCTATCCTACATAGTCCATAGGATGGTTCAGTGTATATACAAATTTACTTGCTAACTTAGACTCCTTAGAATATTATATGTTCCCTAGATATGTCCACTACATTATTAACTGTGAATTGGGCTCATAGTTAAGGGAACATGTAATGTTCTTAAAATGGGATAGATGAAACGTGGCATCTTTAAAACAATGAGAAAGCCTACTGTGGGCTTCTCAGGGGTAGAAAACACCCCATTCCTAAAAATTTAAGAGCTCGTTGCTCAAGATGACAACCTAGCAGCACAAGCTAGTGTTGAACCCACACCTTCTACTTCTCAACCTCCAAAACAGCCTTAAATAACCATCACCTACTATAAAAAAATCCAAACGAACCCTGCACATGCTACTTAGGTTATGCAGGTCCCTATATCCTCACCCATGCAGGAGGACGTGGACACTGGAGCTCCACTTCCCCTAAGGAGCTACCACTCCTATCTCTTTAAGGATCAATGCTGAGGTTCCTTATGCTCAGCCTGATGAGCTCACAACCCTAACATCCTTAAGCCTTCACTCAGAGTTTTAAAATTCTAGTGAACAACCTTCAAGAGAAAGCTACCATCCTCAGCCTTTAGACCTCAACCAACATATACACAACCTTGAATTCAATGATGATGAAGACATGGGACTTCAGTGAGTACCATGAGTCTCTTCTCTCCTCCCATGTTCAAGGAGAGATGAGTACTCCTGCCTCACCCATGTCTATCCTACATCATCCACCCGCAACTGAGGTGGATCTCCCTGACCCTATTTAGGAGGTCCATATGGAAGATGCTATCACTTCTGCAAGTGATTACATCTTTAAGACCTTAACCATGGAAACCTAGCCCATTGACACTTCAACTGAAGTTATGGTGCAGGGGAAATCCAGCAGCCAAGAACTTAATGTTGGTGATAAGGAAGAAGACTTTAGTCCTATTCTCTCATCCCCCTGATTCTTCTGATGAAGATAAGAGTTGTCTGAAACTAAAGGTGCAAAAACTGACTGAAACCTACACCTATTTAGTCTCAAATATTAGTCACCTGGAATCTCTCAGGTGACTACCTTACAAAAGAGGGTCAATGACCAGCAACTTGAGATGACTAATCTCAGGGGAAAGTTAGCTGAGAGACCACTTAAAAGGACTCAATCAGGACCAGAAGAACCTATGGATATGCTGGACCTAATCTCTAGCTCACCTATGCAAGAAGGTGATGCTACCAAAAAGGGGAGAAAGTCCTATGAATCACAGAATATGGGAATCCTTCTCAGAGTATGGACACTAAGGACTCACCAACCTCACTTGCAACTGTCCATACTCAGCAACCTCCTTAAGTTCACATTGATATGAACTCACTAATAAAAAGTCTATTTGAGAAGGGTATACCAAGGGCTATGCCTACCCCATCTCATCACACTGAGAATCCAATTATGGGATGTAGGTATGACACTCATAAAAGAGCCCTTGTAATCTCTAGATCTCAGAGGCAATAGGAAATCTTTAACTTCTCTAACCTGAGATTCTATGAGAGCACCTATTTGATTGACCTTCCACTTGCCACTCCAAGTCAAAACAGGCAAGCTACAAGATTAGTAGATAGGGTTCAAGACAGGTTGCTATAACAGTTCAAATTGAGATCTAGATTATATAGACAAAGGCTAGCAGGCAAGACTATTGCTTAATTGGATGTTAAGGTGGACCTCAAGATTAGATTTGATGGGAAACCTTGACTGAAGGCCCAGTAGTTCAGCCTGTGAACCTTGAGACATGAACCTTTTCAGCACCCATTACCTTTCGTAAGGCACCAACTTTTAAAGGTGCTTCATAACCTCTCTCTAGCCAGAGTTTAAGTGTTGAACCAAGCAATGAAGGTCAAAGCTCTCTCCGCCCTGAGTCACCAAGGCCTGTGAGTGACAAAGGGAAAAGAAAACTAACTCTTGAGGAGATTGAGTAGGAGGAAAGAGAGAGGAAGAGAAAGCTAAGGGGAGAGATTTCAAGTGGATCACCAGGCTTCATGGAAGCTACAATCAGGGCTGCCCCTATGCCAAACACTAAAGATGATGAGTTGAGGGCAACTAGATTTTACTTGGGGACTAGGAACTACAATATTTATGAACGCATCTCTCTTCCCTTAGAAGAGTTAAAAGAATTGGCTGACACTGAGTTGTCAAAGAAGAGGAAGGAGGCAGAGGATGCAGAAGTACTCCTCAAAATCAAGGAAGAAAGGAGGAAGAAAAGACTCTACAAACATGCTCCTACCCTCTCCCTAATTCAAGAAAGTCCTAAGACAGAAGCTGTGGCAACTGAGCAACAACTTCAGGTAGAGAAGGAAGTAGACAGATAAAATATGATTAACTACCTGAGTGCCACAGGCCTCTAGGGGCATCTGCACTTCTTCCTTTATCATATGAATAAATAGAGTTTGAGTACCTCAAACAGCTTAAGCAACAAGTAATAAAAGAACAAAAAGTTGTTAAGAGGAAGATGAGGAAAAAAACTCAAAGTCAAGAGTGTAAGGTTATATAAGAAGTCTAATGCAACCAAAGCAACCAAAGGCTTCCTGCATGCATGCACTATGTACAAGGTAGAAGTTGCTTTGGAAGTTTTACACTGATGCATGCACCTTTTCCGAAGCCAATGAAATGAAGAGTGATTTCTTCCTAAGACAAAGGAGAGTATGCTTTCCTCTGGTGTACTTTTGCATAAAGCTGACCCACTTTCCGCTGCAAATCTGAAGTCTCACCAACTTGCATAAGTTAGTGAAAAGGTCGATGCTTTTGCAACTGTACATTAAGGTCTAAAGTCTATAAATTTCTACTTTATATACTTTTATACTTTTTGTAATATATTAGGATGTGAGCTATGTCATGTCATAGTCACTAGTCAAAAGACAATCTACCTTTTGACTATACATTGATCTTGTTATTAATCAATGTTTCCTGCTGGCTTTCAAAAGTATAGCCGGTTCTAGAGAGTAGTATAAAGTATCTCAAGGTCTTGTATATTATTTATGCATTGTAACACTTGTAAAAGAACTTGAGATTAATAAACATCATCATTGAAAACCATGTATATTGTTCTTAAGTTCTGTCTTCTTGTTTGCTTGTGTTCTTTACATCTCTTACTCAAACCCAGTTCCCTATTTGATCTGTTAAGTGTTCTAACACTCTTCTTTTGTGAAACTGATTGCATTGACCTCCTTTAACTGGTCCTGCAATTGGTATAAGAGCATTTCATGCTCTTGATTGTAAGATCTCACCATCTTAAATCTCCTCTGTTTTGACAAAACACTTAACATCTCAAATGGCAGCTTCTAAATCTGATATGGTTACCGATACCATGGTAAAGTCCCCACTGATCACTCTGATAATTTTGATACTTGGTGCCTAAGAATGGAAGGCTTTATCAAGTCACAAGACAGCATGATGTGGGAGTCTGTTACCTCTAGACCTTACATTCCATACACCTCTTCAGCTACTGCTAGAGGTGGCATGATACCAAAAGAAGTGGTTGACTACTCTGAAGAAGATATAAAAAGAATATATGTAGGTCAAAAAGCCATGACTGCTCTCCAAACTGCTCTTCCAAATTCCATCTAAAGAGCCTTCAAGAAGTGCAAAACTGCCGAGCAACTATGGGATGCACTGAAGCTGATGTATGAGGGGTCAAGTGAAGCTAAAGAGAACAAGGAAGACCTCTTGAAGCAGCAGTTTGAGAACTTCACTTTCAAGACAAGTGAAACCATGACTCAATAATACGTCAAGTATGTTGAGATTATGGACACTCTAGTGGATGTTGGAGTAAAGCTAGAGAATAGGGATATAGTGAGGAAGTTCATGTCTTCTCTTCCATGATAATGGACACACTACTATGTGGTCATTAAGAGGAATAAAAACCTCAAGACCCTTACTCTCACTGAGTTATATGACATACTCAACGGTTACCAAATGGAGATGAACATGCAAAATCCATCTGGAAACTCTAGCAATCAACAGAGTTCTACCCTACATGTGGTTGAAAGGGATTATAGATAACTATAGCACCATGTTATCTCTTACCCTGAGAACTCACCAAAGGGCCTTTCATCACCTTCCCAGAGATATCAAGGGAGAGCTACATCTAAGAAAGTCCATTCTAAGAGACAAACTTATCACAAGCATTTGTGTCTTATGATGAAAGCATAGGCAACTTCCTCTTCACCCTTGAAGATTTGGACTGTATTCATAAATGCTTTTGATGGATAGAGATTTAAATATCATGTATCAACATTTGGGATGATTAACCTTGAATAGATTTTCTTAAAACTTAATTCAATATTATTTTTAAAAGGAACTGTATATCCTAAGTTGTCTAAACAATCATCTACATAAGTCCAGTTTATCTTGGGAGAAGATCTTTTACAAATGATATTCCTTAGAAATTTGAGAATTTTAAATATATTTTCTTTCGAAAGAAATTAAGTTTGTCTTCGGAAGAATTTTAAGTTTTCAAATCAGATAACTACTTATAAGAAATTTCCTTTCGGAAGAAATGCTGATATTTCTTCCAAAGCCAAAATATGCTTCTAAGTACTTATATGCAATGGTTTCGAAACCGTACTGGACCGGCCGGTCCGACCGGTCTAACCGGGAACCGATGATGTTGCCGGTTCGGTTCAGTGTATTCAGGTCGTTTTCAGAAAAACCGGCCGGTTCATGCGGTGTAGCGGTCCGATCGTAACCGGCGAACCAGTGGTTGAACCGGTTTTGTCAAAAATATAGTTTTCTGATTTATTTTAATAGAAAAATCAAAAAGATTATTGGAGGAACGGGTATTTTGAACTTTGAACCCTAATTTTCATTTTAGTTTTCATAAAACCACCGCTTCCACTTTTCTTCCACAGTTCCACGGTTCCACCGCTTCCACGCTTCCATGGTTCTTCCACAATCGATCCCTACATCTTTGAATCGAAGATCGCTTCTTCTCTGAGTCGAAGATCGCTTCTTCTCAATCGAAGATCGCTTCTTCCATTTGATCGACTCGACGCTCGAGAGTCGACCATAGCATTTGATCGACTTCAAGCTTCGTGTTTTTGGCTTTTCGCTCCTATACATAAATATTGTTTGTAGAATGTAGACTAAATTTAGAATCTGAAAATAACAGCCCCACTTGAAGGCTTTGATGCAAACACATGATAGAGACCAAACCCTCTTTGTAGAATTGTTGTGTTTTCATTGTGCAGACCACAATATGATGTTTGACAACACATTTTTGTAATTTCATGGCTCTTTCATTTTGTGCAGGCAATATGTAGAAAGGATGGACTGATGGAGTTACCCATGATTTTAAAGGGTCTAATTTTGGTCTATAGTTGTTTAAACTTGGGTGGTTGTATTTTGTTAAATTGGACAATGTTTACCAGAATGGTGTATGTTTGTAGTTTTATAAATATTTGGAATTTTTTATATTTTTTAAATATTTATGATGTCGTCGGGTTCGTAATACGGTCCGACCGGTCCGACCAATGAACCTCTAGGCCGTCCGATTCGCTTTCCGGTCCGGTTTTAAAAACATTGCTTATATGTATTTGAAGGACAAATTTCTTTCAAAAGCAATTATGTCTCGGAAGATTTATTCCCTTAGGAATAAAAATTCCCAGTTTTAATATCTTCCGAAACCAAATATGCCTCAAAAGAGAAAATACTTAAGTAATTTTTCTTCCGAAGAAAATTTTCACAAAGCTAGGAATATCTTCCAAAGTCAAAATTTAGCTTCGGAAGTTTTACACAAAACTTCCAAAGACAAAATATGTTCGAAAGAATTTCGACTTCCAAGAAAACTACCTTTTTGGGAACTTTTTCGGAGGTGGGATCGACATTCGGATTTCAAAGTTTGTCCTTTCACATTAACTTTGTCTCAAATCCATTTCATATAAATATAGCCAACGGTTCCCTCCTCTTTCATTATATCCTTCATCTGCAACTTCTCTAACCTAAATTCACCTACTCACCGCCTTTATTCTTACCTCTCTTCACCTCAAAGCTACCTCAAACGGCCAACCTTGACCGCAGAAACCAACCAGATTTCTCCATGCATCTTCACAGGTAACATAATCAAGTTACTCTATTGAACTCTAAGAAAGATCCATGTTTTTCAGAGGTTTGCCGCTTTCTCTCTTTATCAAACTACTTCACCTCCCTCACCATTGATCCTCCACTCTATGAGGATCAACTTTTGGACTTTTAGAGGACCTGCCAAGAGGTCACCGTGGATGGAAAGAAGGTACTGTCTGCCACAGTGCAGGGAAGGACAATCTTCATCACTCAAGCTTCCATAAACACTCATCTTCAGCTGGATGATATAGAAGGTGAATTATCTTTTCCAAAATCTACTGTTAACCACTCCTTTGAGCAGATGGGATATGAAGATGACTTCTTAGTCAGAACCTTCAGAAAAGAGAAGGTTTCCTTTTAATAGAAATACCTCCTCCATGTCATCATCCATAACTTGTCTTACAAACATGAGGATGGGACCAAATTCTAGAAGACCTCTCCTTTATAGTCCATGGGATGGTTCATAAGGACAAGTTCAGGTATTCACAATTTGTGTATACTAATTTTCGTGCAAACTTGGACTCCTTAGAGTATTACATGTTCCCTAGATATGTCCAGCATATTCTCAACTACAAAAGGGCTCACAGTTAAGAGGAACAGGTAATATTCTAAATTGGGACAGATGAAACCCGATATCTTTAAAACTACAAGAAAGCCTACTGTGGGCTTTTCAAGGGTAGAAATAGCCCTAGTCCTAAAAATGTTAGAGCTCATTGCTCAAGGTGACAACCTAGCAGCACCAGCTAGTGTTGAACCCACACCTTCCACTTCAAGACAACCTACACAGCCACAAATGACCATCACCTACCAAATAAAATCCAAACAAACCCTTGCACGAGTTATTCAACTTGTGTAGGCCCCCATATCACCACCCATACAGGATGAAGTGGACACTGGAGCTCCTACTTCCCTTGTGGACCAAACCACTCTCATCTTACCAATAATCAGTCATGAGATTCCTCATGGAAGAGGCTCTCACTTTTGCAAGTGATTGCATCATTAAGACCTCAAGCATGGGCAACCCAGCCCATTGACACTTCAATTGAAGCTGTCAATGTGCAAGGGAAATCTAGCAGCCAAGAACAAAAGGCTGGTGATGAGGAAGAAGACTTAGGTCCTATTCTCTCATCCCCTAGTGATTCTTCTACTGAAGATGAGGGGAACCTCAGACTAGAGGTGCAAAAACTGACCAAAACATGCATTTATTTAGTCTCTAAGGTTAGTCACTTGGAATCTCAAGTGACTACCTTGCAAAGAAGGGTCAATAATCATCAACTTGAGATTTCTGATCTCAAGGAACAACTAGCTAGGAGACCTTTAAGGAGGATTCAACCATGTACATAAGAACCTGAGGATGTGATAGACTTAACCCCCAGCTCACCTACGCAAGATGGTGATGCTACCAAAAAGGTGGAGGAAGTCCAAGCAATCTCCAAACCTTGGAGTCCTTCATAGAGTATGGACATTGAGGATTCACCACCTTCACTTGTAGTTGTCCATACTCAGCAACCTCCTTAAGTTCATATTGATGTGGACTCTCTCATAGAAAGCTTGTTTGAGGAGGGTATACCAAGGGCATTGTCATCCCCACCCTATGGAGCTGAGAATGAAATACTATGGTGGAGGTATAATGTTGATAGAAGAGCCCTGATACTGCATAGATTTCAAGAGCAATAAAAGGTCATCAACTTTCAGACCTTGAACTACTATGACAGTCTTCCTCTAGTCAATATTCCACTTGTCAATCCAACTCAACATAGGCAAGCGGACAGAATGGCTGAGAGGATTCAAGACAGGATTGTTGAAGAGTTTAGACAAAGAAGAAGACATATGCAAACAGGCAATGTCATTGGTCAATTGGATGTTAAGGTGGACCCTAAGATTATCTTCGAAGGGGAATCCTTGACTGAAGGTCCAGTGATAGAACCTATGAGCATTGTCACAGGAACTACTACTTTAACATCCTCTACCTTAGTGAGGCACCAATTGGTGAAGGTGCTTCACAGCCTCTCTCTCGCAAGAGCCTGACTACTGAATCTATAAATGAAGGCCAGAGCTCTCTCCACCCTGAGTCACTAAGGCCTGTGAGTGATAAAGGGAAAAGGAAAATGACTCCTAGGGAGATTGAGGAGGAGGAAAGAGAGGGGAAGAGAAAGCTAAGGGGAGAGAGTTCAAGTGGGTCTCCAGGCTTCATGGAAACTGCAATCAAGACAGCCCCCAGGACAAACACTCAAGATGATGAGTTGAGGACTGCCAAATTAAACTACTTGGGGACCAAAAATTACAATATAGATGAACTCATCTCTCTTTCCTTAGAAGAACTGAATGAACTGGCAGACTTAGAGCTAACAAAGGAGAGGAAGGAGGCAGATGATGTAGAGTTGCTCCTCAAAGTTAAAGAAGAAAGAAGGAAAAAGAGGATTTACAAAAATGTTCCTACCCTCTCCTAGTTCAAGAAAGCTCTGAGAGAGTGGTTGTGGAAACTAAACAACCTCAGGTAGACAAGGAGGTTGATAGATAAAACATGATCAACTACCTGAGTGCCACAGGTCTCTATCAGGCATCTACACTTCTTCCCCTCTCATATTAGTACATTGAGTTTGAGTATCTTAAGTAGCTGGAACAACAATTCATTAAAGAACAAAAGGCTGCTAAGAGAAATATGAGAAGAAGCTGCAAAGTCAAGAGCCATCATCCAAATGAGTCAAAAGAAGTCTGATGATAGACAGAGGATGATGAGCTTCTTGAAG
Source organism: Flaveria floridana (assembly GCA_018326465.1). Classification (NCBI taxonomy): domain Eukaryota; kingdom Viridiplantae; phylum Streptophyta; class Magnoliopsida; order Asterales; family Asteraceae; genus Flaveria; species Flaveria floridana. The sequence continues at coordinate 3,391 of BJCO01759802.1, read as the reverse complement.
TTGTATGGATTCTCCTAAAGGAGGCTTGGTCCAATGTCTCCATCCACTATGGATGAGCACATCAAAGTAATCAAGTAGAAGATTAAAAAGGGAAAGCTTGTGGACATGCATTTTCTACTGAGTCAAGCTCCTCCTGAGGTTGAGGTTAGGTTGAACCAACTCAGACAACACAACCTGGACCCTTCAGCTGCATCTTAGCCAGTTTCATCTTCTATCCCATGGCAAGGTTCTGCCCCCTTTCCATCTGAACCTGTGAGGGAAGAGGACCCAACTGAGAGAGGCACAACAGAACAACTTATACTCAAGACCAGCCCTATTAGTTAAAGACACCAAAGAGGAAAAAAGGATTGCCATGAAGAGTGTATCCAAGAAGAAGCCAAAGGCATCCACTTCCAGACCTCAGGTTGAGTCAGAGCATCCTGAGGAAGTGCAATAAGAGGCTGCTCAACTAACTCCTACTCAGGCATAACCTTTTACAGCTAGAAGACCCATCATGTCTTAGAACTCTAATCCAGAGAGATGGTATGTCATCGGAGATTAAGTTGGTCAAGAAGTCTACTTCTAGCAAGACAAGCTTGAACTACATCTGCATGATCTTCATGGCATAAGAAGGTATTATGATAGTCTGAGGGATCCTGACTAAATGATAAAGAAAGGAATGGTCTTGATCCTAATAAGGACTGTCAACTAATGAAAAATCTTCTCTGTTTTGGTAGCATCAGCGTAGGGGGAGTTTGTAAGGTTATATAAGAAGGCTGATGCAACTAAAGCAACCAAAGGCTTCCTACGTGCATGCACTATGTACAAGGTAAAAGTTGCTTTGAAAGTTTTACACTCCGCACAGAAAATATTCTGTGTAAAATCTTCCAAAGCCAAAGACCAAATCTTCAGAAGCCAAAATGAAGCCTTTCGAAGCTTCAAAGACAAAGTGTTCTAAAGCCAATGATGTGAAGACTGTTTTTTTCCGAAGACAAATGAGATTATGCTTTCCTCTGATGTACTTTTGCATAAAGCTGACCTACTTTCCATTATAACTCTAAAGTCTCACCAACTTGCATAAGTTAGTGAAAAACTCCATGCTTTTACAACTGTACATTGAGGTCTAAAGTTTGTAACTTTCTACTTTATGTACTTTTATCCTTTTTGTAATATATTAGGATGTGAGCTATGGCATGTCATAGTCACTAGTCAAAAGGCAATCTGCCTTTTGACTCTTGTTGGACCAAAAGAACTAATGAGCCAGATTAGAAAAACCTTTAAGTCCCACAGATATCACAACAACTGCTGAAGGCTTCATCAGCTGATGATAACAACAACTGAAGACTTCATCAGCTTAAGTACAAAGACTGAAGACAACATCTGAAGTATAAGTACTGAAGACAACATCTGAAGTACAAGTGCTGAAGATAACATCTGAAGTACAAGTACTGAAGACAAAGATTGAAGACTTCTACTGAAGACAAAGTCTGAAGATCAAGTCATCAGAGGTTGTCATAACAGCTGAAGAAGTATTCTTCAATTGTTATGATAGTTTCCTTTTAGTAGTTTTCTTTTATAGCTTTCAGTAGTTTTCTTTCAGTAGTTGTCTTAATGTAAAATGTCTGAAGAGCATGTTCTTCAAATGTTGTAGCTTCAGTAGTTTTCTTTGAGTAGTTATAGTGTTAGTTTACACTTAGCTCTTTTGTAAGAAGATGTCATCTGTTAGACATCTTCAGTAGTTTAGTTTACTTTCAGTAGTTGTTGTAATAACGGTTAGATGTCACTGTCAAGTGACATCAGCTGACGTCATCTTTCCCTATAAAAGGAAAGATGACCTAATTGTATCAGTGCCGAAGCGTGTGTTGAATGAAAATATACCTTTTGACAGAAATATCTTCTCTCTCTATAACCGTACTGTTTCATTGAATTATCTTGTGTGTTCTTGCTTTTGTGCTAATTCTTATACTAATCCTCTACGAATTACAATCTAATTGATCAAACTAGATCTGAGATCCTTTCAAATGGTATCAGAGCTGGTTAATCATTGTTCGATTTAACAATTGATCATTGAAACTACTCTTTTGATATCTATGTTTGATTGAATTAGCAAATTTGCAAGAATCGGTTATAGTGTTTGAGTTTCTGCTGCTTCTGGTCATTTAATTTGAGGTTCTACGTGGTTTTGAGCTAGATTTGTTGAATTTACTTTGAATTTGCTTGAAATCTGATAATGGCAACACCAACCAATGATCCTCACAATACTAGCTCCTCAAGAAAGCCTTCGATGCTTGTTAGGAGTGAGTATAACATATGGCAATGACGTATGCTCCATCACCTATCTATCAACAGTGCTGGTTGTTGGAAATCTGTGGTGCATGGACCATACAAACCTATGGTGAGTCTTCCGGAAACAAATGAGAGGGTTCCGAAGAAACCTGATCAATATTCGGATGAAGATCTAAAGCTGTTCGAAATTGATGCTAAAGCCCATGGAATTCTGGCCATGGCACTGAATAATGAAATCTATTCAGGGCTTATGCATCATGAAACTACTCATGACCTCTGGGTTGCTTTGAAAGAACAATTTGGAGGAACTGATGAGGTCTTAGCAAATACTAGGGAAACCCTTGCCCAGCAATATGAGACATTCTCTCATAGGAAGGGCGAGTCTCTGACTCAACAGTTTGAGCGATTCTCCTGTTTGATTTCTGAGCTGAAATGGTCAAACAAGAATACACAAACAACCAGATGAACAACCGATTACTCAGATCCCTGCCTGAGAGATGGGACACATACACTATTGTCCTACGCTCCAGTGCAAATCTGGACACTCTATCTCTCACCCAACTTCATGGGAAACTGCTGACATTTGAAAGAGAGATAAAACAGAAAAGGAAGTTGTCCTCATCTGGAAAGCTCACTAATGACTTTGTATCAGGCAATACTGCCTTGATAGGTCAGGAGTCAGAGTATGCTGCATCAGAAAGTGCCTATGATGAGCATATTGATTTCTCTACTAAGATTGGAGAACATGCTTTTGTTGGTGTAGATGGTAATTCAGGTGGTAGCAGTGATAATTTGTGCTTTTTGATGGAGGATTTGAAGGGCATTCCAGATGATGATCCGGAAGAGATGGATATTTTGAGCCAAATGGCAATGATCAATATCAGATCTCAAAAGTTCTACAAAAGAACTGGTAGGAAATTCCCTGGTCTCTCTGGCAAAACCAAAGTTGGTTTTGACAAGAGTAAGTTGAGGTGTCACAAGTGCCATAGGCTTGGACACTTTGCAAGAGAGTGTAGATCATCTGGATCTAACTGATCTGCACCCTTTGTGACCTTCCCAAGCAATAGCTCACAAAACAAAGGGCAACATTCCACCAGTTCTGGTCATCCATCACAAGCTCAATCAT
>BJCO01759780.1:0-10359 GCA_018326465.1 Flaveria floridana | reverse complement strand
ACACTATTTGAGTAAGGTGGATAATTATGTTTTTCTTCTTTTGGGACCTCTTTAAAATCTTTTATTGTTATCACTGATAATGTTCGGGTCTGCTTCATTGCATCATCATCTTCATTTAATTTATATGCACTCACAAGGCCTCATAAATTATCTACAAAAAATAAACCAAAACTATCAAAATAAATATATAAAAGGAAAGGAACACAATCGTTGAGCCTTGAATTGTGAAACTCGAAGCGTGAGAGCTTTCTTTTGGATGTTTGTGAGACAAGCTAAAATGATGATCCTTCCAGTATAGTATCCATAAATTACAACACATCCTGTATTTGAGAGAATTTTGCTTATTAGTGATTCAATATTGAAGCATAAGGGTCATGTTGAGATATTACACCCTTCAAACATCCAAATAGCTACCTAAAAATTATGATACTTTTGTTTCTATATATGATTAACAACTGAATAACTATTGAGTGCACCTCCAATTAACTTTGGGGTTGGATCATCCCTTTCCATAAAGGCACTTTATGATCAGGTCAATTACAAGTGCTACAGGGACAGAATCCAACTTGTAGTTTGTACTTTTCTTGCAACCCTCTTCATTATCATCACATACCTATCTGCAAAAACAATGTTGAGTTGACATATATGTCAATAATTCAAATATTAAATCTCTATAACATTAATTCTTTAGCAAATACAATATAAAAAATAAACCGAAGACATAATTAAAGTTATTCAAGTAATAACTATTAATGGAAAAGAGGTGATTCTGAAAGGAGGTAATAGGTAGGAATAAAAGAACATGTAGATCAAGCATTCCAATGATGAATAACTAAAGAGCACTCAAAAGATAATGAGAATATTATCTTTCCCTTTAGTCATTAATTGATAACGCTTATTTAAGAAACGAACTTGCCAGATCGAAGATGAAATTTGAGGTGATTGTTTGAGCAACAGCTTCATTGCCCCAAGTATCTCGGTTGAGTTGCATAATAATTAATCATAAAAAACATTTAAAAACAAATTCCGACTATTTATGTATGTTAATGGTGAAGGAAAACATGCCATATGTGAGCTAAACTCCTTGTTGGATTGCATGTTCACTATAAGCCATCCGCCCTGGCATTTAGCAGCTTCTTTCGTCTGAAAATTCAACAATTTAAGCATGGCATTGTATTGGTCATAAATATAATGCTCATAAGAAATTTTATTTTGGATCTTATTCAAAAGAAACATCAGTTGAGAAAAATATCACTATGATCAATGATAAATTACCTTCTCAAAAACTTATGGCACATCAAAGCAAAGGGTGGACAGGTACAAGGAAGCAAGCTGTTGATGTGGAACCTTGGTCTGCTCCCAAGACTCTAGGATGATTGTACTCCACATCAAAATCATTACAGAAAATTGTCGTATCAGGTTCATGTGGAGTAATCCCGAATCTTGATGGTCTAAAGATGTAATCAATGAAAGGCCTGAACTTTGTAATCAATCAAAATGAAGCTGGGACAATACCTCTGTAGGCGGAAATCCTTAATTTATAACCTAAACATTTAAAATAAAATATGATAAAAAACAAATGATTTATAAGCAAATTGGTCAATATTGACATATCTAGTACGACCATCAGAAAAACTTATACTTAGTGAATGAATAATGATCATAAATTTAACAAGTAGTATCATAATTGGGAACCATCATCAACATATCTCCGTCAGTAACTCCTAGACCACTCAATGTCTCAGCATTGCTTATCGTTAGCATAACTTTGACATGATAAAGCAACCAACCCCAACTTTAGATTTCTACACTTTGTTGCCTACTTTTTTCACCACACCTATGGTCTCATGCCCACATTAGTCACTTGATTGGCAGGTGATTGTAACAGTTTGTGTTAGTTTAGCTAAGATTAAGCATCATAAAAATGGTTGTTTTTCATTTATAAATTAAGGGATAACTGCACACAAAACATGAACGGGATGCCACTAAATCATGAAGAGAATATATTAAAATAGAATGATACAAGAAATGATGAGATCAAACAACTAAGCATAATCAGGAGGGGTTGATTGAAGAATACACTCAAATTGCCCATACTAAGTTACTAACAAAATTAGTCAAAATTTGAAGTTTTTCACAAGCAACAACAAAGATGAAATTCAAAATGAAAATTGTTGCGAACTTACAAACATGGCAAACAGATATTTACAAGATCAGTTGAGGGAAATCCTAATCAAGAGAAATCTACTAAAACATACCCAAGAACCACAGGATAAGCAGTCAAGCCCCATTCGTTCTTGAATGATTTAAGATCAGAATGGCAGATCCCGCAATACGGAACTTTGAATATCTTGCCTTTATCACCGATAGATTGTAAATCATTATCAATAACAACAAATCCATTAATAGGCAAATGATGATACAAAATTAACCAAAAATCTAATCGTTTGATACTCCACATTGGTGGTGGAATCTCACTCAAAAGTGAATTAGAACCTTGCATCAGAACAAATTCCAACCATTAAGACCTAATTAAGAGATTAAACAAATAAAATGTGGAAATACATATGATTACCATAATCATATAGGAATAATAAGGTAAAGTGGGATGAACAACCAAACTCTATTCGAAAGTATACCTTGGATGGCGATTTAATGCCGTATTTGGACATTTGGAGACGGGAACACGACGAACTCGAAGTGATGTGTATTCGGTGAAGAACATGAACCTATGGCTTGCTCCATCGACATCTACTTGGTTTCACTCAACAGCCGATTTAAAGAAACTAAAGAAAGGCTTATGATGTTTCCCTATATATAATAGCAGCCATGGAGGTTACTACAGAACGTGGGAGCAAAAGAAAGAAGGAACTGCTGGAAACCGTTCTGTAAACCGTCAATTAACTGCTCATAACCTAATCACACTTAGAAACTGCTGGAAACCGTTCTATAACCGTCATAACTGACTAATTTAAACGGCTAGGATTTTGTTTTAGGTTATTTCAATGGCCAAAATCATTTCTACCAGCAGTTACACTCACCGCTGGTAATATAATATATAATATATTACTAAAGTTGCATTAACGTTATCTGGTTGTAGTGAAATGTGTAAGGACAAAATTATCATTTACAAAGAATTAACATAAATAGTTCTCTTGTTAGTGTAAAGTACATAAAGCATTATATTTTTTTAAAAAAAAAGAACAATCAATGTACTTATGAAAATTTAATAACAAGATCTGTAATTTTTGATATAGTTAAAGGATGATATTTGTATTTACTCTAGATATTATCTTAAAGTTAAGATAAATTAGATTTTAATAATCCAAACTATGGCATATTGATCGATAATAATCCACACTATCAAATTGGCCGATAATAATCTAACTTTTATTTACGTTGTTAAGAGCAATCTTAGTAGAATATTATTTATTTGTTTACATTTCTTTATTTTGCTCACGATGATGATTGTGAATGAAATAGAAAGAAGCACGATGAAATGTAATGAAAAAGGAGTGAAATCAAGTGTAAATCAATAAAAATTATGTTACTAGGATTCTCATTTGTAGTAAAACTGAAAGTTGGAATTATTATCGACTAAGTTGATAGTATTGATTATTATTGAACAATAGGTAATAGTTTGAATTATTAAAATCCAATTTGCTTAAATTTAATATAGAAGTACAGAAGTAAAACTTGGATTATCTGTAGTTTAGGGGGCTTTAAAATCAGATATGGCCGTTAAGAAAATGAATTTTATCTTACTTTTAATATAATAATTACTAAAAGTTGAAAAGAATGTTAGTAATTTAAACAACATGAAACATAACTATTTTATTCATAACACGGGCTTTTTAATAGTAAAAAGCATAGGAGTTTAGAAGCTCTGTTAACAAACTTATATTATGACTCCATGTTTTAATATTTTACTTCAAACTAGTATCAAGCGTCAAAGAGCTTCTAGCTCAATGGTATTTGGAAAAGTGAAGGGTTCAGTTTGTGGTCAAATGTCATAGGTTCGAATCTAGATCCCAAGGGGTTTTTTCGTGGTGGGCATTCGGGCGGCGGTTTCCTCTTTGGACTGGTGATCTGCGATCCGGTTTCGGTTAGGCCTCTTGGAGACGCCCCACCATAGGTGGGGTACCCCTGCTCGGGTAACCGGGTCAGGTGAGTTCTCGGAGTCGAGGAGTGGCTGTTAAAAAAACTAGTATTAAGCCCCCGCGTTGCGGTGGGGCCATAAAACCATATCAAGTAGCACAAATGTTACATACCATCTGTGACCATCAACACCGAAAAAGTTCGTATTAAAAAAGAAATAAAAACAAAAAAATAAAACTAAGCGGAAAGTAGACGTAAAAACGTTAAACCACGCACGTGACGAGTAAAACGTTAAAAACAATAAGTTAGTCGATCTAGGACCGCACATTACACCGGGTATGTTAAATGGGAAAAAATAAGCATAATAATGTTGACCCACAAATACACGTTACGACGTGTTAACTCTCAAAATTTAGATCGTAAATCATAAAATTGTAAATATGACAATATTGAGGACTAAAGTTGAAAGTAAAAAGTTATAAAGGTTAAATTGTGAATTATGTAAAAGCATAGGGTTTAAAAACAAAGGTTAAAAGGAAAAAAAATGAATGTACAACCTTTTGTGCATATTGTACAACAATTAATGGATACCATCCAATACTTAAAACTTAATTGACTAAGGGACAACTTAGGGTACAACTTTTAAAGCATATGATACGATCACAAAAAACAACCAAGTTAATATGCTTTAAACTGCATTGGTAACCGTCAAATTAATGGTCTTTACATTGAGCACATAACCTAATACTTGATGTGACTTGACATTACGTGATGACAAACAAGTTAGGGTTCAGGGTAAAGGGTTCATGTTATAAATGTGTTGGCATGATCAGAAACATGTTTAGACTGGTTCAACTTTCATAACCCATTTATTACACATAACATGTTTAACCAATTGTGTTAAATGAGTTAACATATTGACATGACAAGTGTAAGAACCAAATTTTTCGTAATAACATAGTCTCCTATTTGAAATCCCACCCCAAACTTACAATTCCTACCTTCTTGGCTTCTTGTATTAATTTTAATATTTTTTGTATTAAACATATCATGTCATTCTACATATAGTTAATCATGTTAAAGGAGTTGTGTTATGTCATTTGTGTTATTGAGATAACTATATCGATCATGTTAAGCGTGTTTTGTCATAAAATCTGATTTTTAATTATGTCCTTATCAGTATTCTAATAAATGATAAATTAAACTAAACGTGTTATGATCATGTTAAACATGTCATGTCAAACACGATACTTTGAACGTAGCACATCAGCTCCTTAGATACTAATCTTTCTATTAAGATAAACAAATTTGGATCATCTTCTTAACTACAAATTTGAATCTCTCTTTTCAACACAATCAAATTACATGTGCCCTTTTCGTTAGGGCTTAAGATGTCAACTTCAAGAACATAAATGATGAATTTCAAGGAAATTATCAAGAATTAAACCACTCATTTTATAGATCAATGTAGCTTTTGAAATGCTTTGAGAGGGTTATAATAATTTCTTTTCACCATAATATAAAGACATTAGATATGAATAGTGTGTTTGTGAGCATTAGATTAACTATTATCAGTTTCATATGCGATTGATTTTTACAATTCAAGTTGAAAACGATCTCTGATTTCATAGCAATTGTATTTCTCTTGTCGAGTCAGTCTCGCCTGAGTCAATCTTCATCGTTAATTGAATTGTTGTTTTGATAAAGGACGTGACAGGTAATACTAAATCAACTTATAAGAGTTTTGTATAATGCATAACATACTTTTCCTAAACCCACTAGGGCATCTAAACAACCAAGTTGGTGATAAGATTACATCATCAAATCTTATCTTATCTCATCTTACTGTTCTAATAAAAGAGTAAAAAAATAACACGTGTCATCATATCGTGTCTCTTCCCTTTTATTTTTTCGCCCAGATTAATCATCAATTTTAGATAAATAATTAATACTTTTGTTACTTTTGACTTCATTTTAGGTGACTACATTAATTTTTAATTTTAATCAACTTTAATATTTTAGGTAACTAAATTAAAAGTTCGTTTAAGTTTTTATCTACATTATTTTTTATTAGTTGATACTTCAAGAAGGTTTTACCTGGAATGAAAGAACAAAAATGGATTCATGAAGGTTTAATTACTGAATCGCTTTCCAACGGTATGTTCCGGGTTCGTAATGAAGATATGATTCTAGGTTATGTTTCAGGAAAGATCCAACGTAGTTTTATACGAATATTGCCAGGAGATAGAGTCAAAATTGAAGTAAGTCGTTATGATTCAACCAGAGGTCGTATAATTTATTGACTCCGCAACAAAGATTCAAAAGATTAGGTGTTTTTTCAACTTCACTATTTCTTTCGCAGGAATACGATTCGAAATCGAAATATAAAATAAACTTCTTTATTCCAAGAAATGGATTCAAAATTAAAGTAAGGAGTGGCAAATATGAAAATAAGAGCTCCTGTTCGTAAAATTTGTGAAAAGTGTCGACTAATCCGTCGTTGGGGACGAATTATAGTAATTTGTTCCAACCCAAGACATCCGGATGAAACGAGAGCAGACTTCGCACAATAAGGTACAACTATTTCATACTTCGAGAATTTTTTTTTGTCATCAATTAAATTGTTGAATCATATATATCTGAATTTTACATGAAAATAATTTTATAAGTAGAAAAAATTTTCAATTAAAAAAATTTCAATCATATATTTACATATTCAAAGATCTAATATGTGTTATGATTTATTGAAACACAACGTTATTTTTGTCATATTATTATATCAGAAAGTATTCAAATAGTTTATTTCGTTTCATTCCATCTTGAAACATTTATTTTCAACACATTATCAATTGAAATGATTTTACTTGACAAGTAGGTATATTTAAAATTTAAGTAACAATTTTATCATTACAAATTATATTACTTGAAAAGTAACATCTAAGTAAAAAACTTATTTCTTTTTTTTCATACTTGCCAAAATTATATATTAGAACACGTTTTTATTATTATTTTTATTTCATAGTCAGAGTTGCCAAACCAATATGTTGAACAAAAGGTTTTTAAGTTTAAAAGATTTTGGTGGAGAAAAAATTGCTTGATTGTTAAAAAACCAACGCGATATATTACACCATCACTTATCAAAATGTAATGATTGTCTTATGTCATGTATGAGTTTAATTTTATCATTTTTCAATTCATTTGGCTCGTGCTCTATCTGATTATGAAAGTATAGGTTTGTGGAAAGTCTTATAATTTATTAATATTTTATAATATGAAATAAAATTTATATTTAACGACATCTAAATATATTACACTATATTTTTTTGGTTTTTGTTTGTTGTATAAATGTGATTAATGTCATTGTTAATTAATTAATATCGAATATCACCACGAAGAACAAAAAAAAATCGACTAAATTGACATTTCTGACAAAGATTTAGATTCTGAATATTTTTTAACAATAGAAACAATAACAAAATGATATATATATATATATGTATTTTCATTGTATAGGTGATATTATCATTATATATAGATGTTGGTTTCAAAGTTTAGAAGAAATTTTCTTTATATCCATATATCATATGTAATAATTGGGTTCAATAATTACAAGTATATATCAATTATTGTTCAAACTTTCTAATTACTCAACTCGTATACACGGGTTTCTAAAGCTAGTTAATTACTAAAACTATAAAGTATACAACATACTTCCATGTCTAATCGAGCATCGACTTCTGATATTCAACCATACTTTCAAGCAATTCTTACTCGTTAGTCAACCCATTTTTGTTTCATTTACTAATAAGTGTTTTAAAATACCAAACAATAATATCGTTTGTTTTGCGTTTGTAACAACCCGAGCGTTTGGGTCATATGAACTCCGCATTTCATATATTGTCAAACGAGTAAAAAATGAGTAAATTGTCTATTTAAAGTTTGAAGTTTTTAGATGAAATTTTTATGTTACAAGAGACAGTTTAAATATAATAATAATATATTATATTCGAACCTGCTCCGTTTTTTACGAAACTTAGGTTGACTCGTAAAAAAAAATAAGCTCGTCGCAACGACATATTTGAAATTTCATAATACATTATATTTTAAAAGTTATAAGAGAAAAACGAGTTAAGAAGCTGAATTAATTATAATAATATAATATTATAATAATATAATATTAATAAAATATTACTAAAAAACTCAACAATTGCAATTGCAATTGAAGAATCGAAGCAGTACAATTTCCATCCCAGATCGCCTCTCAAACCTTTTCAACTCCTTTCAACTCCTTTATAAAAAGAAGCTTTAAGGTTGAATTTAAAACATAAGTTTCTTTGGAAATACTCTAATATAAAAAGAATCCCGAGTTCTCAATACCCCGTTAGGTGTTGCTAGTAGTCGTTTTGATACTCGAGTAGAAGCGCGACTAGGAGCGCGAGTAGTGGAGATTCTAGATCAAATTGCCGTATATAGTTTTCAGGTACGCCCTTGTTTAAGGTTATGTTTAATTGTTATTATAGTCGTTATTATTATTATTATTATTATTATCATTATAGTTATTAGTATTAATATAGTTATTATTAACATTATTATTATCATCTTTATAGTTATTATTATTATTATAATTATTATTTTTATTGTTATAGTTAGCATTATTATTATTTGTTATTTTTAGTGTTGTAGTTGTTATTATTATTATTATTAGAATTTAAGGTTATCATTAGGGAGGGTATTGGGTAACTCCGAGGGTTGGCTCGGTATGATGGAAACGCCCGAGTTATGCCAACTAGTAAGGGTTGTACCAAAGGGTTGGCATAGGATAAAAGAAAGTGCCCAAATAAAACCAACAAATTGGAAAAGATAACGAATCATTCCTAAAATTGTTACTAGCTAGAATATAGCTTAAGTAATGTTATTTTGCTTATAGGATAATACCTGATAGCAGTGAACCTGAGCAGACGATATCACTGACTTGATTGATTGAGGTGAGTTACTCTGAACTGTTTTTCTAAAACGGGATGTGATGTTCTGATAACTGGTAATAATTATAGAATTGACTATCAATAGCATCTCTGATATGTGGCAATGCTTGATAGGATGCTTGAGGGCTGCTTGTATGATTCTGCTTTACCCATTGGATTTTGTATACATAGCCTGGTTATGTGAATTTATACCGTGCTTACTCTGTTCTTATCTGTTTACTATGGCTGTATCTGCTTGATGCAATAGTCAATGATAACATGTTTTGAATTTTGAAGATGCCATGTTTATGAACTCACAAGCTTTATGCTAAGTCCCAAATGTTTTCTATTTTTATGGACACACATCCTAGGTGCCAAGTGATTGCAGGAATTGAATATTTCGAGCTAGTTTATAAGAAAATAAAGCTCTAGAATGTTATTGAAGATTTGGATCACTAGTATAGTTAAACTGATGTAATGATATTACCTATTATAATAGATGTATTATACGCTTTTGATGTATAATTAAAGTTAGACTTCCGCTGTGTATTTCTCTGATTACTATGCGTTCTGTATACTCAATGCGTAACGCTCCCCGGGGTATGTACTGGGAGGCGGGTGTTACAGCGTTTCAGAAGCTTATATCTTTGTTTGTGTTTATCATTTGCTTAAGAATGTCACCGTCCTTTTTAGGCGCTTTCTTATTGGTTTTTTATTGTTTTTCCCTACTAAAGATGCAACTGCTACTTTGACACCACCCCTTTTATACGCCTTTTTGTTTGTTTATCTATGTTTTCTTTATTGGTGTTGTTTTACTTTATTTTTATTTTTGAATGGCTGGTGTTGTTTTATTTCTATTTATTAGCTTCCTATACGGCTATACCTTTTGGTTTTGCATTCACCGGACTATACGACCTAAAAAGCATAAACCGGTATGACTATAGATATACACACCCAAAATTTGGGTAGAAGTAGAACTTTTGTTGAAGTTACACCTTTGACTTTGACCATGTATTGTGGAGTTGAAGTCGAAAATCAGAGATAGGCTGTATTGCTCAATGTACTAAGTGTTTGATAATAGTAAGTGTTTGATAATATTCCTAAAAATATTCTTGATCGGTCAAATAGAGTCAAGCTAGATTCTTTGATTTGTAAATAAGTTGAGCTGAGTTGATTTGGTAGTAAACGAGTCGAGCCTGGCAAAACGAAACGCCAACTTGGTTTGTACATGAGCCAATTATAAGAGAGTTTTCTTAAAGGCGAGATTCGATTCATAAACTATTTAACCATTCTACAATAA
>BJCO01759728.1:0-10683 GCA_018326465.1 Flaveria floridana | reverse complement strand
ATTATATATATATATATATATATATATATATATATATATATATATATATGATATTATATATATAGTTATATATGTATATAATTTAATATAAATATTTTATACGTGTATTTTATATTTATATATTAGACATAAATAATCTTATGTCCAACACTCTAATTTATTGTTCAACCCTGTTTTTAAACGTTAAAAATCCAAAAAATAAAAAAATTAAAAATCCGATCTGACCACCAACCTGATTCCCGTTTCGGACTTTAAACACCGAACCGGAACGAACCACTTCAAAACGAACTGATGCTGCTCGATTCGATCACCCCTCTAATTTCCGGTTAGATCGGCCGATCTAATCTTCAAAACATTTTTCAAAGAGTAAATTACTATTTGCATCCCTGACGTTTGTCAATTTTAACTACTTGAATACTCGATATATAAATACATCTCTTTTCCCCCTAACGTTTTATTTTTGTCTCTATTTTATTTGATATGACTAACACCGTTAATGTTTCTGTTAAAACTTCTGTTTAAAAGACCAAACTACCTGAAATTACCCATCCACCTATCCATCACTTGATAAACTAGAACATGCTCATTACCACCCCTCACATACACACACATTTATATATCTCTCTCTGTTTCCCCTCTTTCCATCACCACCACCACAGCTGCCAATCGCCGCCACCACGACCCCCAATCACCATCATCACAACCCTACATCACCACCAAATCGCAACCACACAATCTCCCATCACCACCAAATCCCAACCACCACCTCCCATCACCACCAAATCGACACCAACACAACCCCTATCACCACCACAACTCCCATCACCACCAAGTCGCCACCACCATAACCCCCAATCACCACCAGATCATCACCACCATAGCCTCCAATCACCACTACAACTTCCCAACACCACCAAATCCACCATAGCCCCTAATGACAACCAAATCACCACCACCACAACCCCTATCACCACCACCACAACCCCTATCACCACCACCACATCTGCTCGATCACCATAAACCGTAGCCTCCTCATCTTATTCTTCACCTAACATATTCTCTCTCTACTCTCTCCCTCTTTCCCCTCACACATGTACTCTTTCTCTTCAGACGACCTTGTGGTGTCGTTTACATTGGCAATGGTGAAGTGTGGTAGCTCCGAGAACGCTTACGGTGGCAAGTGAAGGAGGAGGGGGGGGTTATGGTCAATTGATGACCATCTTTTTTGTCTGGTGAAACAAAACAAGGTAAATAGGTTTCAAGGGGTTGTTCGTTGAGGGTGGCACTTTTAATGGGTAGAAAGTGGTGGTGCAGCAACGTGGGGCAGATGGTGGTGGCTGGGTGTGGTGCCTGTGGTGAACGAGTATGGTGGCTGGTGGGTAGGATTGTACTATGGGTATTATTATCATTTAACAAAAAGTTAACAAGAAAACAAACAGTGTTAGTCATTTTGACCGAAACAAAAAGAAAAATAAGAGGTCAGGGAACAAATAGAGGTTTTTAGACCTTACGGATTCAAGTAGTTAGAATTAACAAACGTCAGGGATGCATATAGTAATTTACTCTTTTTCAAAACACGGGTATCCTATATGCTTAGATATCTCGGGTCCATCTTTAAATATACAGAAGTCCATCCCCGTTTGTTTTGTTTTGTTCTGTGTAATTTTAACACATTACAACTAATCAAATTGTAATTACTATAAAAAAGAGTTGAATAAACTGTGTTTCAATTGTCTAAGGATCTCTTATTTTAATGGTCCAAAGGGAGGTGGAAGCTTTGCTTTCTCGAAAGTTATGAGTTCCATCCCTGACAGAAGCTTTGCTTTTTCGAAAGTTATGAGTTCAATCCCTGACATGAGCAAATAATTACTAATTTGATATTGGTAAATTACTAACCAGTAATCGATTGTTAAAAAAAATATGTTTCTAATTTCTTTGTCAGATAAGTTATAACACCACTAGACACCTAGATATCATTGACAAGTAAATTTCGACGAAAGTAGACGATGGAGAACTAGTGACGGGTTTGCAACGAAATCTGTCAAAAACAATTTTGTTATTTTTTAAAGATACACTAAAAGTCATTTCGGCAGCCTAACTGTCTTTAAGTTATTCATGGCCAATAAAAGTCTCATTATCCCCTTTCAGGTTTATTTTCCATAAAATTGTCCTATTCCAATTTGAGATGACAATTTAGTCTCAAATCCGTCATTATTTTTTAATCACAAATCCGTCATTATTTTTTAATCACATGTCCCTATATAAAGACTTTCAAAGAAATGATCTCCAATCACACAACCTTCCAAAATACATATACAAACGTTGAGCTAATATTGAGATTCAGAAGTTTACATAACCAAGTGGTTCATAAAACACTATGTAATGGTATAGTACAACGTATTTGGACGAACAATAAGTATTTTTATTTATGTTTTTCATTTATTAACTTCGTATTTTTGTTTTATTTTATCGTTTTAAGTTATTTAATTTAACTTAATGCAATTTTAGCTTCATCTTTAATTTTTGTTTAATTGTTTATTATTTATTCTTATTTTATTTACTTATTGAAGTATTTAAAAAAAATGAGATGATATTGAAAATAATAAGTTTGCATGAGACAATGATGAGTATAACAATGTTAAGGATAAAACGAGTTTGTGGGAAAATGTTAGAAAACTAATGTGGTATGCAACCTACGGGTACATGTGGGAAGGATAAGTGTTAGTGATACAAACAATTTTATTTCTTACAAACCTATAAGTTAATATTCATGTTAAACAAATTAGCTCATACATCATTAGTTGAGTAATCATAAGTTATAACCCACTACCCCTTTTAAACGCTTAACAAATTAACTTGAACCCATTACATGTTTTCACTTCTAGAATCGCCTAGCGTCCAACCGCTTATCTGAGTAAATATTGTCGCTGCTGCCGAAGAAAACACTTCCTAGTTCTATTAAGAGCTGCAATTCCGTATTGTCACAAGAAAAGCTTATGGATCGATAATCATAACTATTGAGAACTATATATTCCGAGAGTATAGTTTTTAAAGAGTTAATTAATAACATTGTGTTAAAAAAACACTAAAAGAGCCTTATAATTCATTTCATTATGTAAAAAAGTTATTTTCTAAAGTAACTTTGTTTTGTTTAATGTTATAATAATTATTATCATCATACTAGTGATTTTTGTTTATATATATAAGTGTATGTTTCAATGGCCTATTTTTACGCGCTACACAACGCCTCAAAAATCTACAAATTAACTCTGTATATTGTAACATGATCAGATTATTTGTTGTAATGAAACATTTACATTCTAGTATGTAATTATAATATAAGTATTTCTCTATCACAATACACGACGTGTTTCGACAGAGGCTAGAGGTGGCTTGTATCACAGATAAATACGAGAGGGAAGATTAAGATGGTTTGGGCACGTAAAGCGGAGGCCGATGGTAGCACCAGTTATAGCAGTCGAGAACATCAACGTAGAGGGTAGGAGGAGTAGAGGTAGACCTAGGTTGACTTGGGACGAGATAATTAGGCGTGATATGGTAGACTTGCACCTCTCTGAACATATGATCGAGGATAGGAGTGCGTGGAGGCGTAGAATTAAAATTAAGGACTTTTAGCGAGATCTGTGGGTAGGAAGGATAGACGTAGACTTCTTGCGGGACCCCTGTTTTCTTCAACCTGCCCTTTTTCGCGTTTCTTGTCGTTTATATGTTGTACACACTTTCTGAGCATTTATGTGATCATGTACCTGTGTACTGTATGCCGTATATTATGATTGTTACCGTTATTGATTTCGTTATTGAGTCGGGGGTCTATTCGGAAGCGGTTTCTCTATCTCTCAAGATAGAGTAAAGACTCGTCACCAACTACCCCTCCCAGACCCTACTTTTGAGTGGGATTTACTGGGTATGTTTGTTTTTTTGTTATCACAATATAAAAAATTTAAATATATTTATCTTACATGAACCTAAAGGCTTGTAACTAATAGTATCTGAAGTATACATAGTATTATTTATTCTCATAAGCTCGAGGGTATAAGTATAACAATAAATAATTATACAAATTTAAAGGAGGTTTTGCCTTTTTTTGAGAATCTTTTATTTTACCCTAATATCAAAAAATAATTATTAGAATCGTTGGTCACAACACGTCATTCGATATATACTCTTGGATATCTCGGGGCCCTCGTAAAATAAATGGAAAATTCATCCCCGTTTTTAAGTCAAGAAAAGAAATATACATTAATATTGTATTATCACTTCCAAGGTATATTGTTCACATAAATTTCAAACACTAAAAACAAAGAATATTCTAAGGGTAACTACTATCCGCATCCATCATTATTTTTAAAACTAATTGTATCTCTAAAGTTTAAACATCATTATGTCCTTCGACTTTTTATTTTTTTAACAATTTGAATCCTGAATGCTGACACCGTTAATACTATGTTAAAAGGTTTGTTAAAAAAACTAAACTACCCTCAAAATTTTAAAAATAAAAAAGAAGTTTGTGGGACTCATCCAACCGCTTATTTTTTCACCTATTAAAAACATTAACAGTGGATTCTCTATAAATATGTGAGTGTGTTTTTTATATTATAAGAAATGATTGTAAATATTTGTGAGTGTACTAAAGAGAAAATTTACTGTTTATCTATATATTTGGAGAATCACGATTAAATCCCTACAAATTCTTTTAATATTTTTGAAGTGTTTGTGAGTGGAGAATGGAGAAATGTAATGATAAATGTATTATTTAATTGATAAGAAAAAAGAAAAAATAATTATTTTTAGTGTAATTATATGGATGGGTATACGAACGGTTGCTCTAAGACTCTCTATCTCATAACCCCCCTCCACACACACACACTCTCTCTCTCTCTCTCCCCCTCCCTCTCTCTCTTATCTCCCTTATCTCCATCACCACCAACACAACCCCCATCACCACCAACACAACCTCTATCACCACCAACACAATCCCATCACCCATTGGAGGAGCATAGTTGGGACCGGGGGGGGGGGGCACCCCCTCTTTTTTTCATCGATAGTGTTAAACTTTAGTTCGTTAGTGTTAAACTTTAGTTCGTTAGTGTTAAACTTTAGTTAACCGGGAGGGCACCCCCCTCTTTTTTTCATCGATAGTGTTAAACTTTAGTTCGTCAGTGTTAAACTTTAGTTAAGTAGTGTAAATTTTTATATAAAAATCGAATTCGCCCCCCTAATAAAAATAATTTCGCCCCCGCCCCCTACGTGAGTGTTCAAGCTCCGCCACTACCATAAGCACCACCATAATCACCCACCATCACCTCCACCACAGGCTGCACGTCACAACCACCACAGCCTGCCCATCACCGTCACCACAGCCCCATGTAGGAAGGGTATTTTTGTCATTTAATATGATTTTAACAGATATATTTAACGATATCAGGGTTTTGGACTCAAATGGAGATAAAAATAAAATGTCAAGGGGCAAAGAGAGGTTTTGAAACATCAAGGATTCAAGTACTAAAAATTGATAAATGTTAGGGATGAAAATAGTAATTTACTAAACATTTAAATTTATATCAAGTGGCAGAAACGATCTTAGACAGTTTTAAGATTTAAATATAGGATTTAGACGAGTAGCCGAGACGTTAGTGATCTACTCCAGATTGGCTATTTTTAAATCCAAACTGAATCGAGCCAAGAAGAGCTCTAGTAGTCGATTTTAAATATTTTTTTATATTAATTTAATCACTTAACTTTTAAGTAAAGAGTTGATCCTTTATATATTTTAAAGTAAATTGCAATTTTCATCGTTTATGTTTATATCAAATTACAGGTTTTATCCTTAAACTATAATAACAAAAAGTTAATAAATGTGTACACTGAACATGGGAGCACAAACCTACATAGATATTTTGTCTCACCAGCAATGGTTAGAATTGAAGAGATAACTGATGAAACAAAAAGTAGCATTCATATTACATGTAACACTTCAAAAAGATTGTTGTTGGATTGGCATGATCATGTACCTAAAGTGGGAAAATCAAGTGGAAGTGGGCAAGGTGAAATTAATACTAATGACTAAGATAGTGATCACCTAGACCATTTAATCAATCTAAATCAAGATGACATAATATAACAAGATAATGTAAAGCATGAAGTGGATTTAAACCAACATGAAATGAATACAAATTAGCATGAATATGATAATGTAGAGCATGGAGTGGATTCAAATCAGCATGAAGTGGATTCAAATCAGCATTAAGTGGATACAAATCAGCATGAAGTGGATACAAATCAGCATGAAGTGGATACAAATCAATATGAGTATGATAATATGGAGTATGGAATGGATTCAAATCAGCATGAATATGATAATATAGAGCATGAGTGGATTCAAATCAGTATGAGCATAATAATCTAGAGCATGGAGTTGATACAAATATTTTAGACTATGATAATCTAGAGGATGATAGTGAAGAGCTTGTAAATGACATTGATGATGACAGTGATTTCATTATTGATGTTGCTAATAATATGGATGATTATGTAATGGACAATGAGGTGTTGATAGAGGGAGATGTTAATGAAGATGTATTGGATAATGAGGTGTTTGAGAGTGGTTTAGAATCAGTTGAGAATGCTTCAAGTATCAAAAGACAAAAACTAAAATATCTAAGGAGGTCAAATGAAAATAATGCTATTTTTACCTTGGTCAATTATTTGGAAGTAAGAAAGAAGCTAAAAGGTTGATTAGGGCTCATTTTGTTGAAACAAGAAGGGCTAATTAAAATTGTCAAGAATGATAATTAAAGAGTTAGAGCAGTTTGTCATGGGAGTTCACCAACTAGTCAAGAAGGAGACAAGGGACCAGAGCTGAATAAAGATAAAGGCAAGGGACCAGTGCTGAACATAGATAAAGTCTTTAATGGTTCAAAGAAAATGTTGGTGGGAGGGGGAAGAAGACAAATCCTCACCTATTTCAATGCCCATGGGTCCTATTAATATCAAAAGTTAGTGAAATAGAATCTTGGATGGTGAAGACTTTAATTACAGAATATAAATGTCTTTATACAATATATGTTCCTGCTTACACATCCACTTTATTATCACAACATATGACAGATCAAGTTCAAAAAAACCCAGAAATTCCTATAAGGGTTATTTAAGAGCAATTTCAGAGGAGATATCAATTAGGTGTTTCTAAAATGAAAGCATATAGGGCAAAGACAAAAGCTAAGAAAGAAGCTGAAGGGGATTGTATCTCATAATATGCTTTTCCGAGGGATTATGTTAATGAGTGGATCCAACAAGTCAGACTAGAAAAATTAAGCGAATATATGTGTGCTTGGGTGCTTTAAATCAAGGATTCAAAGCAATAGGAAAGGAACTACTTGGTTTAGATGGGGCTTTCATGAAAGGTCCTTTTTATGGTCAAATACTTAGTGCAGTATATATTGACCCCAATAATGGAATCTACCCTCTTTGTTATGCAATTATAGAGGTAGAGAACTTGAGTTCCTGGACATGGTTTCTTGAATGTTTGGGTGATGATTTAGATATGGCAAGTAATTCAAACTTTACATTCATTAGTGATATGCAAAAGGTATGTTTAACTATAATATGTGTTTATATTGTGTTGTTTCCTAACAAACATCATAACATGTTTTAAATGTTGGACCAAATAGGGTATTCTTCCTGTAATCATGAAAGTGTTCCCTTATGCTGAGCTTAGATTCTGTCTTAGAAACATACATGAAAACATGAAAGGATCTTTCAAAGAGAAACTTTACAAGGATATGCTATGGAAATTGGTAACATCCATAACTACAGTTCAATTTCAAAATACAATGGATGAGTTGAGGAGGTTTGTGACATTCTTCACTTTCAGGTCCGTTAATTAACTTAAAAGTTCGTTAACTCTCCTCATGCATTTATTATTTTTCGTAATCTATTCGTTGTTTGAATCGAATCTTTTCGTATACCCGTTTCATGTTAACCCTAATATTATTAATAACCTGAATTTTCAAATATTATATAAACAATAATTAACAAAGTTTATTTACTAATTAGTGTAACTAATACCATTATTATTATTAATATTATTATTATTATATTTATTTAAAAACTATATTATTGTTAATATTGTTATTATTAAAAAAAATTAAAAAAATTAAAGTTCAGGGTTTAAAGTGTAATATAACTAAACTCAAGGGATTAAATAAATGAAAGTTGAGGGGGCTAGAATGTAATTATTATTATTATATATATATAATTTGTTTGGTCAAGCCTAATCGTACAACCAAAACCGCATACCACCACCGCCGACGAACTTTCTTCTCCCAGCCGTGCACCACCGCTTAAGCCACCAATTCGTCGTCATTAGTCGCCGCCGGTTACCATCGTCTCGCCGTTCACTTGTTTCACCGGTAACCGATCGTTATAAACTTTGTTTCTTTTCGTTTCGTTTTGGTTTATCGTCACGGTTTGTTTCGGTTTCGTTTCGGGTTGGTTGAAAGGTCGTTCCGGTTCGATGTCATAGGCCGTGTGTGTGTGTGTGTGTTGTGTGTGCGTGCGACAGTGTGTCTGTGTGTTGCGTGGGTGTGTGCGTGCGACGGTGTGAGTATGTGGGTTGTGTGTATGCGTTGCGTGTGTATGTATGGGTGTTATACGTGTGTATATGTATATATACTGTCTGTAAGGCCCCGTCCCCGGGCACCTCACAGTTGGTCAATCATTGCATATAAAATATATAATTTCATTAACGTAATAGAAACATGCAGCGGAAATTCTGAAATAAAACTTTCATTTTAATATAAATGCTTTTGCCAATTAATACAACGTACATAACTTACAAAAGATCTATTGTTGCATTACATCGCAAAAGCATTATAAAAAGGTTACATCGTTGTTGTTTACAAAACGGTCATAAACAGTGATCTTTAGTTTAAAAATATTAAAACTAAATCTAAAGAAGATTCCTTAAGTAATCCCTTTTATCAGGATCCTCAAGGAACATCTGCATGCATATTTTGTGCAGCATTATCAAAAGGAGAATGCCATCCCAAAAGAGCTGAGTAGCCGCCTAGGACACTTCATCTTCCCAATGGCCCTACTACCCTCGGCCTGGACTATGTTGTCCCACCAGCATAAAGCCGAACCCGTGAAAGAGTGGGTAGCAAACTTCACCTTCTTGTCCTCTCGGCAATCACTAATATCGAGGACAACCTCCATTTCTCTCACCCATTGGTGAGCATTATCAGCGGTGCCAGAACCGTCAAAAGTAGGGGGCTTGCACCTCATAAACGCCCCGTAGTTACAACCCCGTGTTGTCTCCCGTACCGGCTCCTCCTCCTCTTCCTCTTCATCATCAGAAAGAACCGTTTCCGGCTCTGGTTGTTGCTGTCTCCCAGAGGATCGATTCCTCCCTCGCCTCTCGTCTTCGTGTACAGCCTTTATCACTTCGGTCACTACAGACGGTAAGATTGTCTGCATGACCTGATGTACCTCCTCGACCACCGCCTCCTTTACCGAGGCCCTCAAATTAGCACTCTCGTCCGCCTCCTCCGGATGAGTGTTCTCAGGTTCTTCAGGAACCTCCTTTTCTACCCTAAGTCTTCCCCTTGTGGCTCGCGGTTTAGCACCACATCCGCCACCACCTGCATCACATGAAGCCTTAGATGATCTACCACCGACCATCTTTTATCACACACTGAAAGGTTCAAATACTAACACGGTCATTCAAGGAAATAGCTCAGTTTATGTCAAGTATAGTAAGTTCCTAATTACAGTGGCCAGTTGTGATTAGCCAATTACTTTACTCTTCGCACCCTGAGCATTACCTGTCCTGACTATATTAGTGTCTAAATCTAACAGTACACATAATCCACATTACACGCACACATAATCCTGTTAACTTTAAGAAAATACCCGATGGCACGCAGCTACTCAGATGGCATTCTTCTTCTTTCTTTCTGTCCCATTTTCAGTTTAAGCTTAGGTTTATTTTGAAAATTTACCCCTTTCACTTAAACTTTTGCTCTGATACCAACTTATAAGGCCCCGTCCCCGGGCACCTCACAGTTGGTCAATCATTGCACATAAAATATATAATTTCATTAACGTAATAGAAACATGCAGCGGAAATTCTGAAATAAAACTTTCATTTTAATATAAATGCTTTTGCCAATTAATACAACGTACATAACTTACAAAAGATCTATTGTTGCATTACATCGCAAAAGCATTATACAAAAGGTTACATCGTTGTTGTTTACAAAACGGTCATAAACAGAGATCTCTAGTTTAAAAATATTAAAACTAAAGCTAAAGAAGATTCCTTAAGTAATCCTTTTTATCAGGATCCTCAAGGAACATCTGCATGCACATTTTGTGCAACATTATCAAAAGGAGAATGCCATCCCAAAAGAGCTGAGTAGCCGCCTCGTGCCATCCCCAGCAACACTACCTGCCAACTGGAAACACATAAAAAGTCAGCGTTGCTGAGTGAGTTCTAGTTTTATAATAAACATACTTTGTTTTCGTTAAAACCATTCTTTTCTTTATACGTGATCATACATCATACGTACACATAGATAATGTCTTTATTATCTCTTTCATTCATTCCTTCATTCGTTATACATCATTATCTTTCACTTCTTATCTAGACCCCGTCAGGCT
>BJCO01759682.1:0-16073 GCA_018326465.1 Flaveria floridana | reverse complement strand
TGGACGGGTGGTGGGTGGGTGGACGGGTGGTGGACGGGTGGTGGGTGGGTGATGGAGGTGTTGAAAAAAGAGGTAGTGTGTTAGGGGTTTTTATATTGTGTAGTGGTTGACTTAAGTGTATTTTTGTCATTTTATAAAAAGTTAACAGAATAATTTAACGGTGTTAGTGTTTTGGATTCAAATGGAAACAAAAATGAAACGTTAGGGTGTATATGAAGATTTTTAAACTGTAGGGATGCAAATGGTCAAAATCACCAAACCTCAAGGATGCAAATGGTAATTTACTCTTCTTTTTATAAAGAACATGGTATTATTTAAAGGGTGAAATGCAATTTTTAGACTTTTTTTAAAATAAGCCAAATGAGTTTTTCTCTCCTCCCTGGATCCCACCAGCTCTGTCTCATCCGCGACCTTCCTCGCGCCCCTAATCTCGCCATCCTATCTTGTGGGTGTGACCAGAGTGGGCGGCCACGTGCGTGACGGCATTGATAGCTTGATCGACAACACCCGGTCTAAAATCCCAAACAAATTTTTATTTATGAGGAATTTTATTTCATTTCATTTCATTTCTCTTATTCATTTCATTTCTCTTAGGTTTATCAAAGAAACAAAATAAGACACTGAAAGAACCCCACAAGAAATCTGTGCATAAACATCTAACGATTTAGGGGTTTAGAAAAAGCCTCAACTTCATCAGGTGTTACAGCTAAAAATGTCCGAATCGTGGTGAACAGCCTTTCATTTGCTTCTCTTCTATGGAAGTTTGATTTTCTCAGAATGTATCCTAATTTTTGGCCTAATTCTTCTTCTGATGATCGATTCAACCTCTGATAAAAAGATATACAAAAGGAAAATTACGCTCTACGATCTCGTTGAGCAATTGAGATCCATTCAAACAACCGGAGACGTTAAAAGTTTCGCGCGATCTGATAGGTAGTTGCGTATACAAACCCCCAATGTTGACAATTCGGTTGGTGGTTAATTCAAGAAGGATGTTTTGATCCGACTTGACTGAGCTGAAGAAGTAGAATGACGATGATTTTGAATCCGAACTTGTGATTTTTTCGATTTTAAAGGACAGATCGACGGTTTTCAGCTCATATGATTTTCTGAAGCTTTTGATTCGAAAACAAATTGACAACAAACAACGATGGCGAGATTGTCTGGTGGTCTCAGATGCTTACTTCTTCTAGCTGCAATTGCATTCATCTATACACAGGTTCTATGCACCTGCTACTTTCATTTTCAGTTTTTTTAGATGTCATTTCATTGGCTTCAAAAGCTTATTATGTTTATATTGCCCACCAGGTGAGGTTGTTTAAGGCACAGTCTGAGTATGCTGAAAAGATTTCAGCTGCGGTGAGTACATCATGTACACTTTCTCCCAGCATAGTGCCATACTATATTGCAAGTTTAAACTGCTTTATGGTTCTTAGGATGCTGTTAGCTATGTGGTTGAAATTTGTAATCTTGCTTTTTGTAGCTTACTTAGTTGACAGCAGATGTATATTTGTTTTCCCCTGTTTTTCTTCTGTTTTATGGGGGTTGCTGAACACAATAGTTGGAAACTGGATGTAAATAACTCTTTAAGGCATTACTAGTTCTTAAGTTTGAGTTACAGGTCTAAGGTGGCTTAGAAAGCTTGAAGAAATGCTGTCTTTCTTAAGAACTGATGTGATGAAAATCAAACACATATAACTACTGAACCGGGCCCCTCAATGGTCCCATGAGGCCATGAAAAGGTCTGATGGCACACATGCGTTGGCAAGATGGCCTTGATGTGTTGGCCCAATTGTCAGGCCTGAGTTCCATTGCTTGGGGCTGGGATTGCGGATTTCAGAAATATTTGGACAGTTTTGCTGTTTTTCTTTTATCTCATTTTAATGTTAATAATGTGGAATTGGGAATTTCTATCAAACACAAGCTATCTTAAGTAATAAATTTCTATATTTCTGGCATAATGAAATATGATTTTTTGGTATGTGTGGTTTCTCTTGAAGAAAAAGATATTGTTTGTCTATCTCTTTCAGTCTTTCTAGAAAGCATCTAGTGCACTTCTGTCCTGCATGAGAATACCTGTCATCAATAGTTGCCAACTGTAATAACAAAATGAAGCAAACCCTTTCAAAATAGGTGGCAAAGTAGTGGACTTTAACTTGAGTCTAACTCCCCAACCACCTTTAGGATGTAATGATTGGTAAATGTTAGTGTATTATGTTACTTTCTGTGTTAAGGCTGACATGTAGCATGCTGTACTTCTTGTTTTTTAGTACTCCTGTGTTATAAAAGAGCCCCTTATATTTGGAAGAAATTTTTATAGTCTTGCATATATTAACATTATGTTTCTGTATACAATGTAATTCTAAAGCTTATCAGGAAGAAAAAAAAGTATAGATGCGTTCTATGTTATCCATTTTGAACCATCAAATTCATGTTATGCTAATATTAGTATAAGTGTTTTTGGAAGAAAATAGGATGTATTATATGGATTATTCTTTGGGAGGGAAGGGGGGATTTTTTTTATTTGTGCTGGAAAATTTATTGACAAGATTTTTCTTTATTCATTCAGTTGTCTTGTACATAGAGCAGGTGATTTGTAAATTTTTTTTTGGTTATAATAGGTGGAAGGGGAAAATCATTGTACAAGCCAGATGAGGTTACTAATTGATCAGATAAGCATGCAAAAGGAAAAGGTTTTGGTTTTGGAGGGTAAGGGATATTTTGTGGATGTATTTATGATGGTAGTTCCTTTTTTCTTATTAAAAGTTAGTCATTTTCTTACTTCCTTTTTTCTTATTAAATGCTGCATTGGCTATTGAGGAAAACATCATAATTCATTTCTCTAACTTATTTGGAAAATGTATTAATTTTGTTGGTCCATTTCCCTAGTTATTCAATGTCATATGTAACCAAGTGTTTTCAGTAACAGTTGTTAAAGTAATGTTTTAATAATATGAGGAGGTATTTTAATTAATTTTTGTTCTTTCTTGATTGATAAGGAAAAAAAAAATTCATGCCTTGTTTTCTGCCTATGTTACTTGTATTTCAGAAAAAGTAAAACAACAACAAGAAGAGTGTGAACAATTGAGGACACTTGTTCAAAATCTTGAAAGTAAGCTCATGCCACAACTCTGTTCTTTATGTGTGTGTGTATTCAATTTTTTATTGTAGTGTATTCCTAATATTCTTTACTTGCGCAATGTGAGTCTGACCTTTTTGTTATCAATTTGTAGGGAAAGGTGTGAAAAATTTGTTTCAACAAAATCAGGTTGGGATAAGAATACAAAATTACTTGTTTCTTTCTTGTTGAAAGATCAATTCTCTAATATGGTCTAAGAGCTTTCTACTTAATTGGCAGGTGCCAGTGGCAGCAGTTGTTATCATGGCTTGCAACCGTGCTGACTATCTTGAAAGAACAATTAAATCTATCCTTAAGTATGCTTTTCTACTTACCAAAATATGCAAAATGTTTATACAGGCTAAAAAGGTCACCCGACTTTCAATTTTGTATACCAAAATCTGGTATAAATTGACTATTGTACTCTTTATTTAATTGAAGGATAAAATTTTCATTTTGGAAAATCTATTGGATCTATTAGATGTCTGTCCATTTTAGGGAGATAGTTGTGCATGTTTGAAGTTAGTGACTGTTGGTGCATTTTGACATTTAGGCTCCATTTCTGTAACTTTAGACAAATCACAAGGACCATTTTTGAAGGTTACTTTTTTTTTTATTTAATTTTTTGAAAAGCTTGTGCATCACTTCACTAAATTGTATCATCCCTTTCATCTTTAAAGGCAAGTAAGTTGAGCATATGCTATGAAACTAAAACCCATCTTCATTATTCAGATATCATGCTTTTGCTTCATCAAAGTTTCCAGTTTTTATATCCCAGGTATGTTGTATTTTGCGATTATATTATATTATATTTATTGTGATTTGTGCCACTTATCTCTTGCTTGTATGATAGTTGCTAAACTTATCCCTTATTCCCTCTAAATGTTAACATTTTCAGGACGGGTCAAATTCTGATGTTAGAGCAAAAGCTTTGAGTTACAAGCAGTTTACCTACATGCAGGTACATGTTTTGTTGCATGGATGGTATATATAGTATAATAAAGGCATATAGCGGTATTTGGCAATAATTTGTAATCAGAAGATAATTTACTCCAGTTGGTTGCAGCACTTGGATTATGAACCTGTGCATACTGAAAGGCCTGGGGAGTTAATTGCATATTACAAGATTGCACGTAAGGGACTAAGGGATATAAATAGACAAATGGTTACATCAATTCAATTCTTATGTTTGTTGCAAGGATAAACTTCATCTCATTTTGTAACTGCCACATTTTCAGGTCATTACAAGTGGGCACTTGATCAGATATTTTACAAACATAATTTTAATCGGGTCATCATACTTGAAGGTACAATCACTCTACCTTTTAACATATATCACTTTTTTATATATTATGAGGGTTCATAAAAGTATATATCCTAATTGTATGCAGATGATATGGAGATTTCTCCTGACTTTTTTAATTATTTTGAGGCTGGAGCAGACCTCCTTGATAAAGATAAGTAAGTCTTTGGCACAAAATAAAATCATATATATTATCTTTCAATCTTTATTCTTTTTTTTTAATTTTATTAAACAACATTAACAGCTTGTTTCCATTTAAACAATGATAGGTCCATTATGGCCATCTCCTCATGGAATGATAACGGGCAAAAGCAATTTGTGCATGATCCTTGTAAGTCTGTAACTTCGTTCATACCAACACAAAGGCCTGAAGATTTTATTTAAGATTAAAAAAGTGAAGATTAATAATTGCATTGAATCCGCTGTAAAAGTTTAGTGAATCTTGCAGATACATTATATCGTTCAGATTTTTTCCCTGGCCTTGGATGGATGCTATCTAAACTTACATGGGATGAGCTATCTCCAAAGTGGCCAAAAGCATATCCTTTTATACTAATTTCTCATGCTTTTAGTTTTAATCTTCATGCCTAATGGTTTGTAATTCCCTTCTGTTTCAAGAGAGAATTTTCTTTGACCATATATTACTTATTGGGACGATTGGCTAAGATTACAAGAAAATCATAAAGGGCGACAGTTTATTCGTCCAGAAGTATGTAGAACTTACAACTTTGGTGAGCATGTAGGTAATCCAATCTCAATGTCATAATTAATGTGTCACATATGATCATAAATATGAGATTGTTTCAATGATAATCTAATTGTTTGTATAAAATGATTTTTGATGATTTATGCGTTAAAAGTACCCTTTGAATGACTTTCAAATCATTTGACCCTTTCGTTATAAAAATATTTGACATGTTTGATTTGTTGAGATAAAACGTAACACTAACCAACCTGTAATTGGTGGCGTATTGATCTCAAGTTCAAATCCCACTTCCCCTTGTTTCCTTCCTTCAGCTCTTGAAGGCCACCTGCCCACGTATTATTAGTAGGGTATCGGTGGTATTTTTTTTTGGGGGGGGGGGGTTTTTCGTAATGGATTCTCACGGTCACAACAAAAAAAATCGATCAATAAGTGATGAGTAATGGCTTGAAATTGCCACCTTAGTCATATAATATTAATTATATAGATATAGATGTTACTTGACCGCGAACATGCAGGGACCTCCATGCACATACCTTGGAAAGGAATTTGTTGTGTTATTAATTAATAGCCATATAAAAACTAAGAAGAATTTTCCACATTTTTCAGGGTTCTAGTCTGGGCCAGTTTTTCCACCAATACCTTAAACCTATCAGGCTGAATGATGTCCCGGTACGTAAAAGTTTGTCTTACTGTATGTAAGTTGTTACTGCTGGTACCTTGTATTAATCACTTTTTTTTTCCTTCTAAAAGATTGATTGGAAATCGATGAACTTGACCTACTTAATGGAGGTATGAATATCACTACAGAATTCGTTTAACATGGTAAACGTTTTTAAGAGTTTGCTTAACTATATTTATGG
The DNA here is from genome assembly GCA_018326465.1 of Flaveria floridana. NCBI lineage: Eukaryota > Viridiplantae > Streptophyta > Magnoliopsida > Asterales > Asteraceae > Flaveria > Flaveria floridana. Next base: position 10,086 of record BJCO01759682.1, on the reverse strand, counting down.
TAAATCTTCGTGTTTTTTTCTTGTAGGATAAATTTGTGAAACATTTTGCAGACCTGGTAAAAGGTGCAAATCCTCTTTATGGAACTGATGTGATTCTGAAGATAAACAATTTGAAAGGAGACGTGCGTATACACTATAGAGATCAACATCATTTTGAAGAAATCGCTCGCCAATTCGGCATTTTTGAAGAATGGAAGGTATCACCAGCTTGGTTTTTTCCAAAAGTGAACTTTATCTTTATTTGGTAAGTAACTCATGCAATGCTTCAGGATGGTATACCTAGAACTGCATACAAGGGAGTAGTTGTTTTTCGGTACCAAAAGAGGCAGATATTCCTGGTTGGGTCAGATTCATTGGAACAGCTTGGGATACAAAACTAATAGAGGTACACAATCTTTTGAGTTTGTCACAATTCCACATTAATTAACAAAACAGGTATAGGAACATTGTTTTAAATTTATACTTTTATCTTTTTTTTCTTCTTTCATAATTTCTCACTGTTCCATATGTGGATCTAACCAATTTTGAATTGTATGATTTCTGAAATTGATTTTGACACAATATTTGAGTTTATTTTATAATTCTGGGAAAACTATATACCATTTCAAGTTTCAAAGCAGTTGGCTGAGAGATTGTTAATTGATGATTGAACAGCATACATCACAACATTCAAGAAACACCTGGATTTGCAGATGCATTATTTTAATTGCCGCTTTGAGTGATCCTTTTTAAACGCACATCTCCATGTTAACATCGCCAATTGAGTATCAGGGTTTGGTGCCCAACTGAAGTGCTTTACCATTTTGTTTGTAAAAGTTTCAAAATGGTATTGTTTTGTCTTTTGTCTAGATTTATTGTTTCTAGTCCAAGCTGGTAACTACAGTTTCGTGAAAAGACAAATTAAAACCAGTTGGATTGGTTGGGTCAGGTGAATTAGCCAAACTAATAAAAAAAAGGTTAGGTTAGACGGTTCGCAGCAACTTTATATTATATTCTCTTAAGATCCTTATTTGCCTTAATATTTAAATTAAATATCACAGATACAAATTAGTATATATTCAAGGCTTGGAAGAAAATATATTAGATTAATTAAACTCAACAGGTACAATTTACATGTTCTTTTCAAAACATACCATCGTTCCATTAGGCAGGTTTTCAAACTGTAAACCGTGAGGATAACTGGATAACCATATTACCGTGAACCCCCATATTTCGGCTTGAATGATTCGGTTGGTTTTAATGATACGTGAACACAAGGTTCTAAACAATGTCAATCCTAATAGTAGATTTTCTAATCTTGCTTTGATTTGTGGGTGTGGTACTCCCTCAACACACTTAAACCCTCTACACCACTAAATTAAAAGTTGCAACCTCCACCCGTATGGGGTTGTGGCAATGTACCCCATTACCCCCACTGTAACAGAATTCAAATCCACCAAATGGAATTATAATTAATTATTCTCACAACACCACAAACGCAACTTGAACTCCCACGTCCAAAAAGACAGATACAGGGGGTGTTTCAGTCATTTCCCCCCTCAACCCATCCTCATCACTCCTACACCAAACTTCAAATTTTGTGCTCCTCACATCACTCCCAAAAAGATGGCAGCTGTCACCAGCCCATTTCCCTCTACCCCTTTATAAATTCCTTCATTACCATTCACTACAGGCAGCACCACACCCACCAAAATGTCCATCCTACCCCTACCCCTACCCCCAACCCTCACCATTTTCATCTCCCTCTTCCTCACCCTCTCAACCTTCGTCTCCTCTGCCTCTGTTGAAACCCTTAATGTAAACCATCATCATCATCATCCTGATGATAAAGCTCACACCTTTATCAACCCTAAGCTCCCACCCACCACCTTCACCGACTCCAAGAAGAACGAAGGTTCATCGGAGTTTGTGAAACTCCGGTACCACATGGGTCCGGTCCTTTCTTCTCCGATCAACATTTACCTCATCTGGTACGGAAAATGGACTCCATCTCAAAAGCTAACAATCAAAGACTTCCTTCTATCAATCTCCACCACCAACCGCCGCGCCGCCGCCCAGCCCTCCGTCTCCGACTGGTGGAAAACGGTCACACTCTACACGGACCAAACCAACGCCAACATCTCCGCCAACGTCCTCATCGCCGGAGAATATTCCGACCGGAAATGCTCCCACGGGACCCACCTCACCCGCCTCACCGTCCAAGACGTCATCGCCTCCAACGCCCAATCAGCTAAATTTCCGGTCGACCACAAAACCGGAGTTTTCCTACTGCTAACCTCCAGCGACGTCACCGTACAGGACTTCTGCAGAGCGGTGTGTGGGTTCCACTACTTCACATTCCCATCGAAGGTGGGATACACATTACCCTACGCGTGGGTCGGGAACTCCGCCACCCAGTGCCCGGAGGTGTGTGCGTACCCGTTCGCCGTTCCGGCGTACATGGGCGGCGGTGGGCCGGGGTCGCTGGCTCCGCCGAACGGCGACGTCGGAGTGGACGGGATGATCAGCGTGATCGGGCACGAGCTGGCGGAGCTGGCGTCGAATCCGCTGGTCAACGCCTGGTACGCCGGAGAAGACCCAACGGCGCCCACGGAGATTGGGGATTTGTGTGAGGGGCTTTACGGGTCGGGCGGTGGAGGCGGGTACATTGGGCAGGTGATGAAGGACGGGTCGGGTCGGACCTTTAATATGAATGGGAGGAGGGGGAGGAAGTTTATGGTGCAGTGGATATGGAGCCCCGTTTTGAACGCGTGTAGAGGGCCTAATGCTTTGGATTGATTGTACGCTGTGGTTTAAGGGTGGTACTTACGCTGGTTATATTAGTCTCACGGGGGATGATATGGGTACATCGGACGTTGGTGGATTTTTTTTTTTTTTTTTTTTTGTTTTTTATATTTAAATTCTTTGGTCGTTAGATTTTATTTTATTTTTGTTTTTTTAATAGATATATAAAACGAAGAGCATTTACTAAAGTGAGAACTAGTATTAAGCCCCTGTATTACGTCAATACGTGAAAAACGTTAAAAATTAAGTCAAAACGTGGTTAAGAATTCACGCAATAAATATAAGAAAAACGAATCACAAACGTCGTTAAATACATTTGATTTTTATATAAAAAAATAAAATCATCACAAATCCATTCATTGCGGTTAGACCATCATTATACTATATTTAGTAGGGGTTGTGTTTCGTCAACATGTAGGTAAAAAATAATCATGTTGTAATTACGTATTCGAATTTTTATAAGACATTTATTTTAAAAATTATAAAGGAAAAACAAATTATGTTTAAAATTAATTATAATATTAAAATAATAAAATATTAAAATACTAAACATTAGAAAATGACAAAAAGAAGAAAGAAGTAAATAGATCTAAAGTTTAAAAATATTACTTATTTGTCAAAAAAAAACTAACCATTATACATTTATAGTTTGTATTTTGTGCTTAAATGATTCCCCTATGAATTTTAAAGTATAAGTAATGTGACATTCGCTGGTAGGAACTACGTATTAATACTAATTATAGTTAAGTTTTACGTGTTAAAACGATAACGTAAAAACGTGTCAAATAATACTAGTGACACATCACGTTGACAACCACCAACTTTGAAGTTGCGGTGTGTTAATAAGAAAACTTAGACCAAAATGTAAAATATAGAAAATAGCTGAAGTCGATTTAAGATCAGTGCGTTTTGAAAAACTTGTCAAAAGGGAAAAATAGACGTAAAATGTTAAATCACGCACGCACATTATGTCATGTTAACTCACAAAATGTACGATGAACCATAAAACGAAACGTAAAAATGTTAAACCATACGTACATGTTGTGTCGTGTTAACTTGCAAAACTTAAAACGAAACGTAAAATAAAAATTTACGAAGATGAAAAGTATAGGGGATAAAATTGAAAATATAAAAGCCGTGGGATTAAATTACAAAAGTTGAAAAGTTTTGTGTTAAAAGTAAAAGAAACAAATTTAAGAAGTTACATTGCAAAAAATAAAAAATTTTGGTTAAAAGTGAAATATCAATTTTTTTGAAAAACTCTTATGCATAAGATGCAACATCATCATGCATAGAAATTTTGTAAATTAGTACAATATAAATTTGCCACGTGGTTAATTCTCTCAATAGTTTATTGAGATCTAGAGTTGTTTGTGTGATGCAATAAGAAATACTGAGCTAGAGTTGATTGTGTGATTCAATAAATATGATAGACCAATAAAGACGTTGATAAGATGCTTGAATACTAAGGTTGTAGATGTAGAGGACCATATGGATTATGAGATGTTTGATAAAGTGCTTGAATATTTAGATCCCGTTTGGTTCATAGAATTCTTAGGAATTAAAATTGAAATTAGAAAACTTTCTATTTAAAATCTTGTTTAGTTAGTCAACTGATGGAATTGAAATTAAAGCTTTTTTCACATTCATTGGATTTTACATTCCCTCTACTTTTTTTTTTCTTTTTGAAAGACCAACTAATCAAACTGTCCCAATGGCTAAAGAGACGCACAACGTGACCGCTAGACCACACGCACGGAGCCCCTAGCCCACCAGTCTCCAATTCCGGGGAAAACCCGACCGATCACCCGCCTCTAGGCACGACAGTGGAATAATCTATAAAACCAGGGGGCTTCAAGACTCAAATCTGGGTTACCCCAAGCCAAGCCCATCATTAGCAATGGAATTAACCACTGCGCTGCAGTACAAACCCCCTTCCACTTATCTATGGAATGTTTAACAATCCAATAAAATGTTTAAAATTAACATTCCAATTTTACTTAAAATTAACCAACCAAACACGTTATCAAATTTAACATGATTTTAATTCCATTTTCAATTCCATTTTCAATTTCTTTCCAAAATATTTTACAAACCAAACGACTTCTTAATTAGATGTAGAGTGCCATTTGGATTATAAGAAGTTTAGTGGAAGCTTATAAAATAATCTTTTGAAATAAAAGTTTGTAAAACAAAGTAATAGGAATTTGTATAATAAAAATGTTTTTCAAAATATAATTAAAATGCAAATTTATTTTTTATATAATTAGATCTTCAACTAATTTTATTATTAATTGTAATAACTATAAAATTAAAGTCATAATCTAACTTGTATTTAGTTACATTTGTATATAATTATATAATTGACGCCTGTGTAAAAGATTATTAAACTATTAAAATTTACAAAATATATTTATTAATCTTTTAAAAAATTAATGTAACAATACAATTTTATTATACTCAAATGTACTATAATATAGTATAAATAAAAAAACAAAGAAATATCTAAAAGTCTAATTTTAATATTGTTTGATGGATGTATTGCTTTCTAATAGTATTATTAAAAAAGCATATATAATAATGAGTTGTGTTATAGATACAACTCATTGTGTTATCTAGATGCCTATAATACTGGTCGTATTGTATGAAACTATATGTATTTCTTCTTGTCGAATGTCATAAGCTTCAACAGATCAATTCAGCTATTCATGTCAACATATGAGTAATATTACCTGAATGACCACTAAGAATACGATTAGTATTGTGTGATATGGCCCAAAGAATATGACCCATTAGGTAGTACAATTGATGTATTCCTTTAGAATAAAATTTTGAAATACTTAAATGTCTAATTTTAATATTGTATGATGGATGTATCGCTTTCTACTAGTATTATTACAAAAGCATATGTAATTATGGATCGTGTTGCTACAAAATCTTAATCAAAAGATTAAGCTCATGGAGCAGTACAGGGATGTGACTTTCACCAGGAATCAAGCCGAGAATTGATTTGGGCTTTGTTCTAAACCTATTTTTGTGAACTAAAAATAACACTATGAGTCTCACCATGGGCAGAATGTGTTTCTTCTCGTGACCATCCTTCGGTGTGAGAATAAGCATGTATATCTGAGATAAAAACAGTTTGAAAGAATATGAGTTTTCTAGAGTTGAAATTTGGGAAGAATGTTTTGTTTTAGCTGTCGAATAGGTATAGTATTTATAGTGACTATTAATTCAGATGAGTTGTAACTTGATTCTATTTTAGGTAGCCTATACACGTCTATCCCGATTTGAACTCTCTTAGTTAGAGAGTTCTATAACTTTTTGAAACAAATGTTTTCTGACATAGAATTAATACCTTTTGCATTTGTAGTTGACTTAGATATTCTATCATTCGACTGTGGCCTATCAAAATGCCCTGTTCGAATCAGACTTTGGCCTTAAATGTTTTGTTGTCTTATGCTGTATTCATATTTCTTTGCAATCAATGGGCATCTTCCTTTTTTGCTAAGATACCCGCGGCTAGAGTATACCTCCCTGAGTCGCGGGACATGTCATTTTTTCACCTATGTTTATTTTCTTCTAACAATGCTTGTGTTAGAGTTGGGGTGGTACTTATCATGTCCCCCCATCCAATGTTATGATTTGATCATGACGTTGGATTTGAATTTACCAACTGTTTCTTACATCGCCTCAGTCATTCATGGCATGCAGCTTATCCGTAGGTCGGCTGAGACTCACTATGCCTGCCTTATGTCTCGAGTTTTGAAAAGATTCTCATCAAAATTTGTCTTTTGGTCTCTTCATATACATTGTCTTCGGAACCGCGAGTTCAATGGGCTTTTGGCCTTTTGTTTTCTTTCTTCCTTATAAATACACCTCTACTTATCATTCTTTTTTAGGGTTTCTTCATCTTTCAAGCCTCCCATCTATCAAGACTTTCTCTTCTTGTTAGTAAGTTCTTCTTTTTTCCCTCTCCTTATTATCTTTATGGAGTGTAGAAATGATATGGATATTCAAACATCAGTTCTTTCTTAAGATTCTTGAATAACTTTGTCATTTGGTATGGGATCAACCGCGACCATAATCCCCTTGTTCCTTCACCAGGTGCCACCGTGAGGAAGGTGCCTGATAGGATGATTGCCTTGTATACCTCACTCTCTAGTTTCAGTAATTTTTAGGTCCTCGTTAGTCGCTCTCTATGCTCATTGCTTAGATATTACAATGTCCATTTAGCAAAACTTGTTCCCCTAGGATTCATTAAAGTATATCATTTTGAAATGTCATGTCGTGCTTTTGCTTTGGAACACGGGGTAAACCTTTTTAGGGCTTTTTATAAGTCACTAGAGTGGGTGACTTGTTAACTTTTAAGAAAAGGAAATCGTCGAGCCCTTTTATTGTTTCCCGTATCCTTATAGGTTTGAAACATTGGAAAGATCACTTCTTTTTTTACTTGAATCATACCCTTTAGGATACACTGGTTGTCAACTGACAAAAGCATAAAAGACTAACTTCCTAAATTAAATGAGTATGATTCCTCAGCCTATAATATCTTTAAACTAAACCTAGAATGCTTCCTTCCTATTACGAGCATTTCCTCATGATGGCTGGTGTTAGCCGCAAATGGGTTGATTCGAACCCGCTCTCGTTTATGTCTAATCAAGGGGAACGTAAGTGTTTATTTCCCTTGTTTCGTCATGCAGATTTGTGTAACTAACTATTGATGCATTTCATGTTTTTTGTTAAAATGGGACTGTTTGAGAGCATGAAATTATCAGCTAATAAAGATGTTACTAAACAAACCGAGCCTCTACTAGAAGGTTCGCGACCCGTATTAGAGACGATAGCTTGCTTCGTCGTGTATACATGTGTAGCTAAATATTTGCGGAACCATCATTCTCCTCTTCCATTGAACACTATGTAAGCATGATCCATGTTCATAAAATTATAATTAAACAAATTAAATCATAAAACATGAATTTCTATAACAATTTCAGGACTAAAATAGCCGGGAACAGGGCGTTCTTGGTGAGGCACGAATCCCATGCTTGGGTGAAAGTTGCCTAAAACAGTCAAAATTTCAATCTGGGTGGAAAATTTGGTGACCATGGGGGCATGCCTCATGGGGCACGACCGTGCTCTGATTCTGGCCAAGAGAATCAGCCATGAACCCATGTAAGTTTGTTTGTACACCTTTGAATTTTGATTGTCCATGGTTTTTGAAAATTCTTTGTTAATTAATCAAAGATTATATATGCATTTTAATCTCAAAACTTATCACAAGTTCATGTTTAAAGCTTTGTGTTTTGCAATGAAGTTCTTGTAACGTGAATGTAATTAACAAGAGTTTATAAACGGTTTTATAGGTTATAATCTTAACATCGTTAGATAAGCATAAACATCAAAGATTAAACTAAAACTTATCATTAATTAATTAAAAGATAATACAAAAATAAACAAGAAGGTCTAACAACACTAAGTCATCCCAAAACAAGTTCTTATCAATAAATAATATACAAATGCTAGGGTTTTGGTTATTGAGTGATCTAATCACCTAACTATTATGAAAACTAACATTATTATGCAGTGGAGATGATTAACACTAAAGTTCCTTGAAGAACTCTTGAAAGAAAAATTGAAGAGATATTAAAGAAATGAAATAAAAAGTGAAGAAAAATAAAGAATTAAGGTTGAATTTGGAGTCTACAAGTTTAAAACCAATTTTGAAAAAGCATTGAATGATGAGATGTGACTAGGGGCCGAAAGGCTGCAAATTGTGTCATGTATTTTTGGGCATGGGGGCCATGCGTCCCTAGCGCACGACCAAATCCTTGAGTTGTGTCAAAATTTAGCTTTTCGTCATTCGTTTTTTTGCGTTATGCATTACATGCTTATCCTAGTTAATTTTAATTAGTCCTAAATCTTTAGTTATGGTACGGTTATAGTCCTAAAGATAATTAAAACAAGCCAAATGACCATGTGATTCCCTAATGGGCCACGGTTACATAATACGTTAAAAGCCGAGGGTTCTAAAAATGCATAACAAGACTTTTAATCATGTGCTAGTGCACATTTCGCATCATGTAATGTTCCTAGAAGAAACCTCCTCATAATTTGTGTGGAAATCTTGGAATGAGATAGCTCGAAGTACGGTTGCTAAATTCCGTGAGCTGGTGGTTACCTCGGTCATTTGTTGAACTTTTGGGATAACTTCAATAATCCATTGGTTAACTAGAACATTCATCTCTATGTAAGGCCCCATTCCCGGGCACCTCACAGTTGGATCCTCATCGCTCTTAAAACACATCATTACAAAAATCATGCAGCGGAAACATTAAAAACATCCTCTTCATTTCAATAAAATGCTCTTACAAAATAGTCATAAACAGTGACCTCTAGTAGTTCGGGTTCCCGTTCTCATCTTTGCTCTTACAAAATACTATTACAGTTCATGACATAAGATCATTTCATTATAAAAGCTTTTGTAAAATAATACATTGTTAATCAATTACAAAATTATTGCATTACATCACAAAAGCATTATATAAATGGATGACATCCAAAAAGAGCTGAGTAGCCACCTCGTGCCATCCTCAGCAACACTACCTGTCAACTAGAAACACATAAAAAGTTAGTGTTGCTGAGTGAGTTCTAGTTTTATAATAAAACATACTTTCTTTTGTTAAAATCGTTCTTACATACACGCGATCACACAACATACGTACACATAGATAATATTATTATTATCTTCATCATTCATTCATTGGTGCACGCTGTTTCTTCATCTCCTCAAGGCAGGCTATCCATTCAGCCTTTTTGACTGCCAGATCAGCATCATTTGCCTGAGGAGCTTCTGCTGTAGCTGCTTTCGTAGCAGTCATCTCTTCTACCTTATCGAAGATGTTGTTGTCAAATGTTTCCCCCAGATCTGGGAGAACTTCGCCTTCGGCGTTAGTATATTGAGGATAGTGATCAGCAGTCACGTCCTCAATCACCACTTCGTCGACGTCTTGTAGTTCATCGTCACTGACTATGTCGACCTCTGGAGCATCTTTCACCAGCTCGTCAGGATTCAGACTAAATAGTTCTGCAATTTGTTTATCTGTTAAGTCATGAATTATCTCCCCCTCCTCAGCAGTGTAGCTGACTGATCGTTGAACGATCCCTTGTAGATCGAGGATCATCGTCAATTTAGAATCTATGTGACGAAGGGGCACTACATCGTGTTCATCTACTTGTTTAGCTGAACCTGTTTAACAACCAATTACAACACAAGTAAGTATACATTAAGCACATAAATGA
>BJCO01759606.1:0-11780 GCA_018326465.1 Flaveria floridana | reverse complement strand
GGTATTTACTGCTTGCATCAATCTTCTATGAATCTTGTGCAAGTGGGAGATTGTAGGATCTTATATGCCCAAGACACATACAAGATTGATGTGGTTAGTATGTTATGATCCAAGTCAGGTCATACCTAATAACAAGCTATACAAACACCAACATACATTTATTTATTGATAAGATCATACAATAAATATTGACACCTATTTAGAAAATTGGTTTTCTAAATATTGCTTTTGTGATAGAACAAGATTATATGGATAATTTGTTCAAGAGATATTTATTTGTTTCATTATTTAAGATGGTTAGATAATGAAATATAAAAGAGTGTTATGTTATAAAAAATACAACCAGGATTTAAATTTTATAACTTGAATGAATGAAAGAGTGTAAATAAAACAAAAGATTAAAATGGGTGGGAAACCCATTTTAAAACACATCCTACGGCCGCCCAAGGGGCCTAGGATAACCCACCTTTTCTTGTTTTCTTGCAAGACTTAACTATTGCTACACTCTTCAATTCATTCATTCCAACACTCTCTTTCTCTCTCACACATGCAATAGAGTCTTTCTCTCCTTCTTCTCTCAAGATTTTTGAAATCTTTGGCTGATTTCTAAGTGATTTTTGGCTGAACTTGAAGCTACTTGTTGGCTGAAATTTCGGGTTCAAGAAGAGGGACAAGGCTTGGTGTAACACTACCTAGCAAGTAAATGTTTGGAAGGCTTCTGGGTATCGAGATTTGAGGTCCTCCGCCTTGAAGGATTGCTGCTCAAAAACATCATCATCTTCAAAGATTTCGACCCTTTTGAGCTGCTGAAAGGTAGTTTATGGCAGCCTCTATATGGCTGTCCATAATGCACATTTTATGTTTACATAGCTAGCAATACTCACATATAAAAGATCCTTTTGATCTTGGGTTTGTTTACAACATATTGTTAATAAAACTTGATTTTTCAGCTTATAAACAAGGTTATAAAGCTATTATTCCGCTGCGTTTTTACAAAGTTTAAGTGGTTAAACTATGTTTTGTGTTCTAACAAACCCAACAGTGTTGCCAAACTAAAAGTTTAAGAGCTCGGTGACAAAGATCATTTCCATGACATCTTGACCTGCATGAGATACAAATCCTTGTCAAAAATTGGATGAGAGTTTCGAATCTCTATTCTGATCCTCCTAAAATACCAAATCTCCCTCACCCAAGCCTGAAATTGAGCACCTAGTTTGCAAAAACAAACTGCTTCTAGTTATGCTATCACTACTATCCAAATGTGAAAAGGTTTTGAAAGCATCATGAGGAAGAAATTAGAAATGAGTTCTATAGGAAAGATGGATTTCTTCCTTAGAATTCTAGTGAAACGGATAGAAGAAGGGTTCTTCATCAATTAGTCTATGTATGTCAAGGACATTTTGGAAAGATTTAAAATGAAAGATTTTAAGCTAGTCAAGACACCTATAAAAAGAAATCACAATATTTGTCCTAATTCTGAGGGGGAGGATACTGATCAGCATCAGTACAGAGCAATTATTGGATCTCTAATGTATCTCACTACAAGCAGACCTAATATCCTATTCGCAACCTGCATTTGTGCAGGAAATCTAGCTGCTCCCAAGGTGTCTCACCTAATTGGTGTCAAGAGAATTCTTAGATACCTTAAAGGAGTTCCCAAAAAGGGCCTTTAGTATCCTAAGAACAAGGATTTCAACCTTTACAGATACACTGACAGTGATTATGGTGGCTGCAACATTAACTAGAAATCCACATGAGGAGGATGTCAATTTCTTAGTAGAAGGATCATCTTTTGCCAATGCAAGAAGCAATCATGTGTCTCTACATCAACTACTGAAGCAGAAACATCGCTGCTGCAAGCTGTGGTACTCAACTACTATAGATTTAGAATCAGATGTTAGACTATGGTTTCAAGTTCACGGAGACTCCTATCCATATAGACAACAAGAGTGTTAATTCTATCATAAAAAATCCAGTCAAGCACTCTAAGACAAAACATATTGACATCATGTATCATTTTATTTAAGATATAAGTGAGAAAAACTTGATCAAACTATGCAAAGTTGATTCAAATGAACAATATGCTGATTTGTTCACCAAAGCCTTCGATGAACAAAGATTTAAGTATTTAATTAAGGCTATTGGGATGATCAACATCGGCTAGTTAATCTCTTTGGAAAATCTTTTGAAAATATGTATTGTCTAAATTGTCTATTTACAATCCAAGCCTTGTTACAAAAGGTTTTCTCCGAATTTTCTAAGTATAAATTCTTTCGAAGAGAAATTTACCCTCCGAAGAGATCCTTATTCATCTTCCAAAGGCAAATTCCTCTGCATAAGTATTCTCTTCAAAGATTTTTTAGCCTCGGAAGATTATTTAATCGTAGATCAAATTTCCTTCTAAAGGCTACTAACTCTCTCGGAAGAACATTTTACTCTCAGAAGCAATTTTATCTTCAACACATACTTTGCTTCGGAAGGAAAAGTGGCTTGGGAAGATAATTAGGAAAAAGAAACACAAGTGGAAAAAACTTTACTATGTAACGGAAATGTTTGGGCATCACTCTTCAAAAAGTAAGATTTTAGTCATGATTGTTATAATATTTTAAATGGTTTGTCTTACCGCATCTGTCATATCGAAACCTAAACTGTCCTTTTACCTTATCCATTTGGCATTTTACCCACCATTTAAATATTTTCGTATCTCTTTCTTTGAAATCTTTACCACTGTAAAAGCACTAAAATTTCACTATCTTCTTCACTCATTCTCAAATTCCTTAAATCCAATAGTATCTTCACAAACAATGGCCCTGAATCCCTAACACAACAAGGTTGACATCCTTGACTCTTCTAAGGAAGATGATTTTGTCCCCATCACCAATTCCTAATCCAATCTACATACTTCACTGCTCTAACTGTTAACCCCACCATCTACTCAAACCATATGGCTGAATTCTGGCCTAATGGTCGAAACAAAATGCTCAACAGTGAAAGAGTTATCAATTTTAGAATTTGTGGATAGGAGATTATCGTAAGTGAAACCACCATCAGGGATCATCTGGAGCTTCATGATGAAGGAGACCCTACTGGGTTCCCTAAACTTGATTTGGAAGAAACTTGTACCTGAATGGGATATCGAGGAGACTTCAGCAAGTCTACAGTCTACAAGTTTAACTTCTCTTACAACTACAAGTTATTGCTACATGTCTTCCTACATATCTTGTCCAAAAAATCACAGGGTGGGATCAAATTCCTTATGATCTGGGATGCCTCATCCACGTTTTGTAAAAGGCCTTAGATTCAACTACTCTCAGTTTATGCTGAATAACCTGAGAGGTAATCTTGTTAGGAATACATTTTACATGTATCGCAGGTTTATTCAGCATATAATCAATTGTGAGTTGGATCAGGATAACTAGAATACACAAATGTTCTAGTGGTTCCCCAAATAAGGCCGAGTATCTTTAAGATGTTAAAGAAGATATCCACTAACTTTACTCGAAGGTTCACTAATCTACTTCCAAGTGTGCTTGAGCCTATGGCTCCTGGTGACATCCCTATCGACCTAGCAGGTGATGAACCCACCCTAGACACCACCACTTCACAGCCAGTTACTTCTTCCCACCCTATCAAGTTCACCTAACAAAGACACCCCAAACGAACCCTTGTTCACTCTACTCTGATTAAACAAGTACCCTCTTTTCAAACAAAAAAGGCTAGAGTAGAACAAATGGCTCCCACTTAGCAAGAGGTCCAACCATCCTCCATAATTGTCCTCGATATCAGCATTGAGTCTCCTCAATCTCAACCTGATGAGCTTATTGCCCAAGCTTCAATCCCTCAGGGTGAGTCATAACACTCCCTGAGTAGTCAAAATAGTACAGCCACATCACTGGCTTAATGCCACTAGATGTTGACCATGGTCCCGGGTCATTAGGAATAACTTCTATATCCTTTACTGATCTATTAACCCAATCTGATAAAGATGTCGTGTTTTATCAAGCCCATGATGTTGATCTACCACACCACTCTCCAGATCAACTGAGCCCCAGGGAACCTCTAATTTCTAGCCCACATCATTTAAGCCAAGCTGAGGTGAGTCCTATAGGTGTGGAGGAGTCTCATGTAGACTCAACTACCATTACTGAGAGTGTTTCATTGAGCTCTAAGGACAGTGGTGTTGAAGCTCTTGAAGATTATCATTTAGTCTTTAGTTGTATTTTGTATAGTTTTGTCATAGTTTAGAGACTTTTTATGTAAATAGTTGTTCCTTATGTTTAATGATAGTATAAATAGCTTAGATATGTTTTGTATAGGTAGACTAGACACAAGAGTTAGTTGAATGAACTTATATCTGCTTCTACACTTGCATTGTCTTTGCTACTATCAATGAACAACTATGAATTTTTCTTATTTCTCCGTATTGATTTGATTATTTGTGTATGTTTTGATTGAATTGCATTATGATATTATCTCAGATCGATTCATGTGATCCTATCATATGGTATCAGAGCTGTTGGTTCAGTGATTGAGTTTGTTCGAACTTTCAGACTCTAAAATCACTTGAATCTATGATTGATAAGCAATTTAATTGAAAAATTATCGATTTCAATTATGTTTCATCATTAGAAATATGAATTGAATCAGAATTGGTAGTTCAATTAGTTCAAAATCAGTATATTTGTTCAAATTGATGTTCAAACTTGTTCTTCATATTCGAACTGAAAATCGATAAAAAGAGTGAATTTTTGTTGTTGATTGATGAAATTGAAGATATAGGATAGTTAATGGGTCCAAATACTACCTAATTGAAAGTTTTTAGATCAATTCATCAAGTTTTGAGGAATTCAGAAGATTTGTGTTCCTTGAGTTCATAAGAATATGTTGAATTTGGCGCATTAGGGTTAAAACACTGCTGAAAATTGCCCAAGCGTTTAGGCTCTTGACAACTGTTTAAGCGCTTTTGCACTGTTCAGTCGTTTTTTGGTCCAGCCGTTTTACAACTGTTGAGGTGCATTACAACTGTTTGGTTGCTTTGGAACTTTCAGAAACAAAGTAATTCTATGCGCATTTCAACTGTTTAGGCGCATTTGAACTGTTTGGGCGTTTTTACACCCAGACGTCTGAAAACTGTTTGGATGTTTTACAACTATTCAGGGGCATCTCAACTTGGGCGTTTTTAGAATTCAACTAAGGCAATCCCTTAGGCATTTCTAAGTCAAAGTTAGAAGTACCAAAACTGTTGGGGTGTTTCATCACTGTTTAGACGCTTCATCTCAACACTTAGAAAAATTTTAAAATTTAAAAAAATCCAAAAATATATTCAATTCATTTTTTTAATTCAAAAACTTGAAAAACAACAAAAACATTTCTTTTTCATAAAATCAACATATAAAAATGGCGAAATATGAGGATTCAGAAAACAGAGTTTGTAAGTTGAAAAAAAGAGCTGATTTTAAAAAATGGTCATTTAGGTTAAAACATTATCTTAATTCTATTGATACCGATCTTTTGGAAATCAATAGAAAAAGGACCCCACATTCCTATTACTTCAGATGGGCCTGATAAAGGGTTTGCCTATACTAAAGACTCTTTAGAAGCATATCTTGAAGATGGTTTGCAAGGTGATGATCTTAAGAAAGTAAAGAATGATATTAAAGCATATTCTTTGATGTGTAAAGGACTACCACTTAAAGTCCTAGCTAGACTTGATGGATATCAAACGGGATATACCATGTATAAAGCTTTAAAGACAATTTATGAAGGTGGTAAGGAGATTCAAAATCTCAATACAGTTGTTTCAGCATTTATCTTAGAAACTATAAATCAAATGATGAACAGATATGTACAACTCACAACTGAGATGTCAACAGCTGGCATTAAACATGATCTTGAAGATCAAAATCTTAGACTTCCCAATGCTTTACTATCATCTTGGAAACAAACAGTTAACACTGTTAAAGCATACTGAGAAATTTCCTATGGATCTTCATTTGTTAGTTGCCAAGATTGAGTCAGTTGAGATTGATGAAAGTTCAAGGAACAATGATAGAACAACATCAATGTCCCAATACCAGTTTGTTGCATCTCCAGCTAATACTGTTCATAATGCCTTTATGGTAAAGAATGAAAATTCACCTGAAGAAGAGGGAGATTTGTTTGTTGTAGCATTCATTTACAAGTGCTCCTGCTTATGCAACTCAACCTCAACCTCAGTCTCCTCCTAATCCTCAAAGTTCTAAACCTCAAACAGAGACTCCATCTGTTAACTTTTGTAAATCTATCAAAGTCAAATATATTATAAACATCCTATTAGAGGATGAAGAGTCTAAAACTGCCTTTACTGCTTTCATGGCTAGCTTTCAAGCTTATCAAGGTAGTCATTTAACACAATTAGATCTTGTTTTGCAGGACTTATTTGAGATGGATCCAGAAGATGTGGAGGAAATGGATCTGAACTGGCAGATTGTGATGATTGCATATAGAACTCAGAAACACTCTTATGTCAATAGGAAATACAAGCGAAGTGCTAATAATACTGTTGGATTTGACAAGTCTAGGTCGAGATGTTTCAATTGTAATAGTTATGGACATTTCTCATAGGAATGTAAAGCTCCCAGAAACAATGGAGGAAATGGCCAAGCTAGTTCAAGCAATCAGAGGTTTCAATAATCATCTCAAAATACATTCCAAAAGCCACATCAAAGTCTTCCAATGCCTAAACTTAAAGATGAATCTAAGTCATCTGATGAGCTAAAGAAAGCTTTAGTTGTCAGCATTAAGGACGGATATGACTAGAGTGTTTATGCAGAGCAATTTACTAATGATCTAACCTCTAGTTTATCTATAATTGAAGTAGTTCAAGGAGAAGATTGGTCAAGGGATTGTGATCCTAACGTTGAAGGTAATATTGAGAATGAAGAAGAAGAATATGACTGGAGTGATAAATCTGATCCTAAAGAGGATTCAGATGAAGTTGTCCTAAATATCCTGAAGTAAGGGAAAAACTATGCACCAAATCTTGCTTTGAACATGTCGAATACTATCGAACTTATTCATACAAAATCTGTGATTAGCTTAAGCAAGAGGAATTAATGCACAACAAACTAAAATCAAACCACAAAATATCAGATGAGAAAATCGTTTCTCTACAAACATCTTAGAATAAAACTTTAAAAGAATTAGAAATTGTTTCCAAACAACTTGAAGAAATGACTAAGAATTTAGAACAGGAGAAAATAGCACATGCTGCTACTCAAGTTGATCTTGCTCAAGTAAAAATTTCCAAAACAATTATGGAACAACTGGTAAATAAATGAAAGGATATGCAAAAAATCAGGCTTAGGTTCCACACATGAACCAATGCCTGAATCTATAACTAACACCTTACCAGAGAACTTTAAGACGCATGATCACTCTCCTAAAAATAAGATTAAACTTAATGTTTACCAAAACAAAATCAAGATTTCTGATAGTGAAGAAGAGAAAAGTAATGTAGAAATCTTTTAAGAAATAGATATTGAAAAAACCAAAAATGGTCATCCGATAAAAGTTAAATCATATGAGCCAAAACAGAAAAGTAAGAAAAATTTTGTTCCTAAAGAATCTGTGTTGGAAGAAGTGATGATTATAAAAAAAGATAAAGGAAAACAAGAAGAAGGAACATCAGAGGATTCAAACTCTTATGGTCTGAAAGCGAAAGAAAATGATAAAGAATCTTCACCTAAAGATGTTCAGTCTCAAATAAAACCAAGTTCTTCAAAATCAAGGAACCAAAGAAGAAGAAGAAAATTGACTAAAGCTAAAACTGATCAAATTAAAAGTCAAGAAATTCAGATGAATCAAGCCGTAACAGCCGGATATTTCTAAAGAAATAAATAAAAGAATAAAAGAGAAAGAAAAGAAAGGAAATGAAAGCCAACCCAAGTTTAAGGGGCCAAAAGAGTCCAAAAGGACACTAAGTTTGAAAGGTGGTGAATAAAGCAACATTGCCGCCCATGTTGCTTCTTACACCCTGACATTCGGATTTTTCTAGAGAGAGAAAAAGAGAGAGAGCAGAAACTCTCGGGAATTTTAGAAGAAACAAGAACTTCAAAGTTTTTGGTAACAATTCTCGAATTTATGATGCTTTGGACGATTCTAGACTTGGTTGCATGCTTATAAATATGATTGTGTGTTCGGGTTGTGTATGTGTGTGGGTTTTAGGTGCTAGAAACGTCTGAGAAGGGTCAAGAGAAGGGTTTAAACCTGAAAACAACTAAGATGAGTTCTAGAACCCCTTTTTACATATTTTTAACAATTTGGGGCTGGAAAATGCATGCAAATATATTTTTATAAAGTTGGGTGTTTACCCGTATATGTGTGTAAATGTGTAAATCGGTGTATGAAAATTTGGGACCTATATATGAATATGAATGTGTTATGATACTTAGAATGATTATACTAAGCTTAGAACATGTTAGATTTGAATTTGGGACTGTTATATGTTGATTTAAGTAAGAATTCAATGCCCAACCGCCTAAACAAAGCCCTAATCGTCTGGTAATTGCCTTAGAAAATGTTAAGTTTGCTCAAACGTCTGAACAGGAATCATGCGTCTGGAATTTTCCCCATGTGCCTATGTGTCCAACCATCTAAACAGGGCCCATGCGCCTGAACAGGGCCCATGCGTCTAACTAAATAAGCCCATACGTCTAAGTGGAAATTGGCTAAGTGCATGCCCAAACGCCCGAATAGTACCCACACGTCTGGGATTTTCCCAAACGCCTAAGTATTGAGACGCCCCAATAGTGACCATGCGTCTGAGAGGCCCATGCGTCTGAACAGAGCCCATGCACCTGAACAGGGCCCATGCGTCCGAACACTTAGAAAATTTTCAGGAATCTTTTGGGAGTTTGTGCAATTAGGGTTGAGACCAACTTTGACTAGGCTTATTAAATGCCCGATTCTTTGCATAGTTATGATTTCTAAATAATTGCGATTATCATTGTTGTCATCATTAATTTATTATTATTAACATTATTATTATTATTTTAATATTGCCAAGTATTAGATGACATTATGTGGAATGTTTATGATCAAACGAAAAGTATTATCATTAATGAAATGAAAGATTAATGATGAAGGAAAAGTGGAACGTAAATGAATAAATAAAAGTCTTGCAAGCAAATGTAAAGAGGTGAGCGACTTTGTGTCGCAAAAGACTCACAGGATAAAGTGCAATCCTTGAGATTGCCATAGAGGTGAGTGACTCTGTGTCATAAAAGACTCACAGGACAAGTGCAATCCTTGAGATTGCCATAGAGGTGAGCGACTCTGTGTTGCAAACGACTCACAGGATAAAAGGGCAATCATTAAGATTGCTAACGAGGTGAGCGACTCTATGTCGCAAAAGACTCGTTGAGGTAATGATAAAAGTACGAAATGAACGAATGATGAAGATAATAATGCTATTACCTATGTGTACGTATGATGTATGATCGCACATAAAAGTAAAGAATGGTTCTTATACAAAAGTAAAGTATGTTTTATTATAAAACTAGGACTCACTCAACAACGCTAACTTTTATGCATTTTTCAGTTGACAGGTAATAGGTTGCTGAGGATGGCACATGGGTGAAGCTACTCGGCGGCCATGACTGGCATCCATTCATGTTTTGACAATACTGTTGTTTTGTAATTCATTCAACCAATCTTTTTATGACTCATGAACTACGATGTATTGATTAACAACAATGTTTATAATGAATGAATGGTTTTTGTTAAATTAAATCCGCTGCTTAAATTTATAATATGTAATGTTTTATGTGAATATTGCTGTGAATGACCAACTGTGAGGTGCTCAGGAACGGGGCCTTACAAGTTGGTATCAGAGCCAAAGTTTAAGTGAAATGGGTAAACATTTTCAGAAGAAACTTTAACTTAAACTGAAAATGGGACAGGGAAGGGATGCCAATCCGAGTAGTTGCGTGCCATCAGGTATTTTCTTTAATGTTAACCGGTATTATATGCGCATGTTATTTGATCTGTTTGCCCTTAGTAGATTTAGATACTGATGTAGTCAGGAAAGGAAATGCTTGGGGTATGAAGAGTAAAGTAAGTGGCTAATCACAACTGGCCACTATAATTAGGGACTTATTATACTTAACATAAACTGAGTTATTACCTTGAATGACTGTGTTAGTGTTTGAATCTTATAGCGCTTAGGAAATGGCTGGGAAGAAATCTTCCAAGGCTTCTAGAGGCAGAGGTCGACCGCGTATGACTAGGAGCAGTGCTAAGACTCCTGAGACAACTCATGAGAACCCTGAGGTTCATGGTCGGAGTGAGGAGAATGAGAATGCCAGCCTGAACGCCTCAGCTAAAGAGGCGATTGCTGATGAAGTACACCAGATCATGCAGACAGTTTTACCGTCTGTGGTGACTGAAGTCATTAGGGCTATGAGAAGCGAGGAGAGAAAGGAGAAGCGGAGTAGGAAGGGATCAGCGGACAAAGGAAGTAAAGGGGAGGAGGAATGACCAGAGCCTGAGACGGTATTGTCCGACGAGGACGAGGATGATACGGTAGGGGTGACAACCAAGGGATGCAGCTATGGGGCATTTCAGAGGTGCAAGCCCCTGACTTTTGATGGCAATGGCAATGCTGCTGCCGCTCACCGCTGGGTGAGGGAGATGGAAGCAGTATTGGAGATCAGCGAGTGCCGCGAATACCAGAAGGTGACGTTCGCGACTCACTCCTTTGTTGACTCTGTTTTGTGCTGGTGGGACAACATTACCCAAGCTGAGGGTGCCAGAGCCATCGAGAAGATGCAATGGAAGGAGCTGAAGCAATTGGTGATTGAGGAATTCTGTCCTCACCGGGAACTCGATAAGATCGAGAGGGAGTTCCTACAACTCAAAGCGGGAACCATGACCCACCAACAGTACACCCCCAAATTCAACGAGATGGCGAGACTGGTACCG
This sequence comes from Flaveria floridana, assembly GCA_018326465.1. NCBI lineage: Eukaryota > Viridiplantae > Streptophyta > Magnoliopsida > Asterales > Asteraceae > Flaveria > Flaveria floridana. The sequence goes on along the minus strand of BJCO01759606.1, from coordinate 818 downwards.
GATCAGGTAACACCGGTGTCCCGAAAGATCAATCGGTACATCCAGGGATTGCCAGCCGACATTCGTAGGCACTTGATTGCTGCTCGACCAAGCACTTTTAGGTCGGCAGTGGATTTGGCCGGGAGGCTCTATGATGAGAGGGAGGTGAAGAAGGCTGGTGGTGGTGACCGAAACTGGAACGGAAAACGGTTTGGGCGTGGTGGTTTCGTCCCGAACAACAAAAAGATAAGAATGGATGACCGTAGGGTGGGGTCATCAAGCTCGAGACCCAAGAGGTGTGGCAAGTGCGGGAAGGAGCATACGGGTGAGTGCAGGCTGGGGCTCAACGTGTATTTCAAGTGCGGGAAGCAGGGCCACATCTATAGAGACTATAAGGCGCTGAGGTATTATACCTGCGGCGAGGAGGGCCATATGAGCAGGGACTGTAGGAGGCTGAGGGCGGAGAGTTCCGGGGCAAAGAAGACGGTCAGAACTGAAGGGCAGCAAGTGAGTGCCAGAGCTTTCACCATGACCAGGGAGGAGGCTAGGATGGACCCCGATGTTGTGTCAGGTACGTTTCTAGTAGATCAAACTCTTGCTTCTGTGTTATTTGATTCTGGTGCTAGTAGGAGTTTTATTTCTGTACTTTCTGTGCTAAACTGCCTATTAGCAGTAAATGCATTGATAACCCTTTTGACGTAGAAACTACTAATGGTAAGTACACTAGAGTTATTGATGTGATAGAGGACTGTGCCATAGAATTAGAAGGTCATAGGTTTGCTGCAAGGTTACATGTGATGCCCCTAGGTGGATTTGATGTGGTACTAGGGATGGATTGG
>BJCO01759581.1:0-13596 GCA_018326465.1 Flaveria floridana | reverse complement strand
TTCAAAAGAATGATGATATAATGTTGAATTCATCATCCATGATGGATGATGATTTATTGTTGTTGGTGAGGAACCCTAATTCACCCTAACATGTGGTGAATTAGTCACACGTTACAATGATGACATAGGTTACAATATATACTAATCTAGAGAATACAATAATTACAAAATAAACCCTAGACTAATATTTTTATTGATTTTGTGCTTCAAGTCTTCAACTTTAATAATATTGAAATCTTCAATTTCTTCCAAGGTAGAATACCCAACAATACTCCCCCTAAATTGTAGATTTCCAATATGAATTGAAGCTTGATCTTGTTCTTGTTGGACAGTTATTCAATGCTAAGAATGTTGTTGTTGATGCGGAAGCGATGTCTTCAAAGCTTTAGAACAACTATATTTTGTAACTTGATGTCACTATTGTTTTTGTTGTTGAGAGCCCAAATACGAGGCCCAATCTTGTTTTGTTGATCATAAGCCCAATCTTCAACACTTGAGCCCATGTTCAATTGTTTTTTTTTATGTAGGAGGCCCAAATAAAACCCGAGCCCACCTTTTCTTGTTTTTTTTTTTTTATGTTTGTGGCCCAAACAATTAAGTCTTGTCCACCTATTCTTGCTTTAATGACAAGCCCACGAAACAAACTCAAAGTTGTTCACGAGCCCATTTGCAACACTAGGTTGCAAACCCTTGTTTATCCAAGAAACCCTAATTAGGGCAGCCCTAATTAGGCATCCCTAACCACAAATCGGCAGCTTTAACCAAGTGAGCTGCTCACGGCAGCCTTCAAGTTTCGGCAGCCTCTTTGGGCGCAACTTAGATGCACAAATGCAGCTTTCTTTCGATTGCCAAGGACCCGTATTGATTATATCGCAACCCTAAAGTGACAACCCTAATTGGGCAGCCCTTTAGTCGCATGATACAACAAGTAGCAGTCGATTGGCAGCCACATTCGGTCGACACAAGCTGCCGATTTTTGGCAGCCACGTATTGATCGAGACTTGTATTGTTGAGATGATTGTCGATATAGATGGGCCGCAAATATTGATGTTGATTTCGCAGCCATACACACTCATTGTTGATTCGATTCAATCAATGATTTTAGCAACCGAATCATGAAAACTCATCACAATCAATATGAATCCACAACTCTAGCTCTGATACCAATTGTGTGTTCATGATTTGAACGTGAACATGAGCTTGGATCTTAGGATTCATATCGATGATAACAAGAATTCAAAGATTAGGTGCTAAAATATAATAAATAATGATGAAGATGAATGTGAAGAACACATACAATGATGATGAATGCTTGATGTTATTGATATATTGTTGAAATCATCATTCATAAGAATGATGATATGATGTTGAATTCATCATCCATAAGGGATGATGATATATTGTTGTTGGTGAGAAACCCTAATTCACCCTAACATGTGGTGAATTAGTCACCCTTTACAAAGATGACATAGGTTAATATATATATAGTAGTCTAGTAATTAAAATAATTACAAAATAAACCCTAGACTAATATTTTGTTGATTTCATGCTTCAAGTCTTCAACTTTAATACTATTGAAATCTTCAATTTCTTCCAAGGTAGAATACCCAACAAATACGTCTCTCGGATCGGTAGGAAGTGAGCACTCTTCGTCAAACGATCGACTATCACCCATAAAGCATCATACCCTTTCGGAGTACATGGTAACTTCGTAATGAAGTCCATGGTGATGTGCTCCCACTTCTACTCAGGTATATCCAACGGTTGGATCTTCCCGTGCAGCTTCTGGTGTTCCGCCTTCACTTGCAAACAAGTAAGGCATTTACTCACATACTCTGCTACGTCACGTTTCATACCCGGCTACCAGTAATCTTTCTTCATGTTGTGGTACATCTTGGTAGCACCGGGATGAATGGAGTATCGAGTCTTATGAGCCTTGTCCATGATCTTTCTGCGTAGATCCCCGTAACGAGGAATCCATGTTCGTCCGAATCGGGTTCTAACACCAAGAGTGTTCTCACCCAACTCTATGACTAGACCTCTCATCCTTTCAGAGTTAAGGTGATCTTCTTTCAAAGCCTCGTCTTGAAACTCCTTGACCTGCATCATCACGTTAGAGGTCATAATTAACTGCTATGCTTTCACCCGAATCGGCTCGGGTCTCTCCTTTCAGCTAAGGGCATCTGCCACCATGTGGGTCTTGCCCGGATGGTAATAGATTTCACAATTGTAATCCTTTATGAGCTCCAACCATCGCATTTGCCTCATATTTAAGTGTTTTTGCTCGAAGAAGTACTTCAAGCTCTTGTGGTCTGTGAAGATTGTGCACTTCGTCCCTTATAAGTAGTGCCGCCAAATCTTCAACGCGAAAACCATAGCAGCTAGTTCTTGATCGTGCATGGGATAGTTGACTTCGTGGGTTTTTAGCTGTCAGGATGCGTAGGCTATCACCCTTCCACGTTGCATCAATACACATCCTAGCCCAGAATAAGAAGCATCCGAATATACAACTAAATCTTCACTACCTTCAGGTAATGTCAAGACAGGAGCATGTGTTAATCTCACCTTTAACTCCTCGAAAGCATCCTCCTGTTCGCGACCCCACATGAACTTCACATCCTTGCGAGTCAACTTTGTCAAAGGTGAGGCTATCTTGGAAAAGTCTTGGATGAATCTTCGGTAATATCCCGCCAATCCTAAGAAGCTACAAATCTCGGATGGTGTCTTTGGAGACTTCCATTATATCCAGCCTCAACCTTCGCCGGGTCCACCATAATTCCCTCAGCATTTACTTCGTGACCCAAAAATTGCACCTCGCGCAACCAAAAAGCACACTTGGAGAACTTAGCATACAGCTTCTCCTTTCTCAATGTCTCCAACACTTCCCGAACGTGACCGGCATGCTCTTCTTCGCTCCTTGAATAAATCAGGATATCATCGATAAATACAATCACTAATTTATCTAACATCGGCCGACATACTCGATTCATCAAGTCCATAAAAGCAACTGGCGCATTGGTTAAACCAAAGGATATAACGAGAAACTCGTAGTGTCCATAACGCGTGCGAAAAGCTGTTTTAGGAATATCTTGCTCCTTCACCTTCAACTGATGGTAGCCTGATTGAAGATCTATCCTCAAGAACCAACTGGCACCTTGGAGCTGATCAAACAAGTCATCAATCCTCGGTAATGGATACCGATTCTTCACCGTCAACTTGTTCAATTCATGGTAGTCGATACACATTCTCATGCTACCATCCTTTTTCTTTATAAACAAGACCGGAACACCCCAAGGAGAGATCCTCGGTCTAATGAAACCCTTATCGAGAAACTCCTGTAGTTGCTCCATCAACTCCTTCATCTCGGTCGGAGACAACCGATATGGTGCCTTAGCGACAGGCTGAACACCGGGTATCAAGTCAATTTGAAATTCGATTTCGTGATCCGGTGGCACACCTGATAAGTCCTATGGAAACATATCGGGAAAGTCACACACCACTAGTACATCAGACAATTATGGTATTGACATGTTTACATCATTTACGTAGGCCAAATAAGCACTACATCCACGCCTCATGCACTTTCCCACCACCGCCATCAAAATCACTTTCGGAATCATCGTAACTCGATCACCGTATATCGTCACCGAACTCCCGTCAGGCGCTGTCAGTCTAATCATCTTCTTACGACACACGATGTTCGCTTCATAGGTCGCTAACCAATCCATCCCTAGTACTACATCAAATCCGCCTAGGGGCATCACATGTAACTTAGCAGCAAACCTATGACCTTCTAATTCTATGGCACAGTACTCTATCATATCAGTAACTCTAGTGGACTTACCAATAGCAGTTTCTACATCAAAGGGCTCATCAATATGTCTACTACTAACAGGCAATTTAGCACAGAAAGCAGCAGAAATAAAACTCCTACTAGCACCAGAATCAAATAACACAGAAGCAAGAGTTTGGTTTACCTAAAATGTACCTGACCCCACATCGGGATCCGTCCTAGCCTCCTCTCTGGTCATCGTGAATGCTCTAGCGCTCGCCCTTTGCTCCTCAGTCCCGGTCTTCTTCCCCGCCCTGGAACTCTATGCCCTCGGATTCCTGCAATCCCTGCTCAGATGGCCTACCTCGCTATAGTTGAAGCACCTCGCTGCCCTGCAATCTCTGTAGATGTGACCCCAACTTTGATGGCGGAAACGTCGAGGTATGAGGGTTAAGATCGTTCACAGCCACATAACGCTATTAATAACCTAAAAATATATTAAACATAAGTTCTAATTGTACCATTATAATCATAAGTCTCAAAGAAATTAAAAGCATAACATAATATGTAACAAGTCATTTTATTTCATTTATTAAACTAGGTCCATTTCTAGACGTGAAAGTACTTCAAAAGTGACGATTAAGCTTGAGTATTTCCTGAAACATGTTAAAAATACAAGGTCAACAATAATATTGGTGAGATTTCCATAGTTTGTAATACATAAGTATATAAAAGATGGCAATTCATGTTGTAAATTAGAGAACAAAGTAAACTAGGGATGTAAGACAGAAATGCACAATCAAACCTCGACAAAGTTTTACAAGTCTCAAACGTTTAAAAGTATATACGATTAGCTAAGTGTACTTTGATCAACCAAGCAGGCTTGTCTGGCCCATAGATCTATGACTTCGCTAGGCTAGCAATAGTTAATGATTATACATATATTCGACATTACATGGTAGTCACAAAGTTCAACTAACCACAACATACAAGTAAATTTCCATAGGTTTACAAGAATTAAACGTGTTTACAAGTGCAATGTTTATAATGTAACATGTTTCACCCAAAAGTGTGAAAATAATAAAATGGGTATAGAAATACTCACTTGGTCAATAAATATATAATTGACGATTAATAAGAAATATATTAGGCAACGTTCCAACGTGGTTCTTCATAAGGTACCCAAGTATATATATTTACAAAATTTAAGTTAATATTAAGGCTATTGATTTAACGTGAACTAGGGTATTTTTAGGGGTTTTTTGTAAATATAATTTGTGTACTTTTGTATATATATTTTGTTCAATAAAGGATAAGGTACCATTTATTTAATTTTTAAAGGGACACAATTATTTGTACATAACATGTGTATTTAATAATTAAATATATTTAAAATTTATAAGTATCATGACTAATCCCTACTCAAAGATGATCTAATGTCTAATAATAATTTTTAATAATTTAAATTGTTATATAAGCCTATTTTTATAAAATTCTATAGTTATAACATTTATAAGTAATTTTTGTAATCAAATGTTAAAAGGTTTTACAAAAATTAATTTTCAGAAAATATTTAATTGATTTTAGAAATATTTGAAGTTTGTAAAACTTATTTTTATATTTAATAAAATTTTTCTAAAATAAAGTTAAGGCTAAAAAGCCTTTTTAAAAATAATAAGAGGGTGCCCAGGTTCGAACCCGGGACCTCTAGGTGGGCAGTGTGAGTGGGTAACCAGTAAACCAAGGCCTTAGCCATGGTTTTACTTGGTTCCCAAATCTTAAAAATATCAATTTCAGACAGCCCCAAATCGCAGAAACCCTAGATTGTTTTTGATTCAACTTGAACATCAATTTGATGTTGTTAACCAAATTAACCATGGGGCTTTGGTTTCCCATGCTTAAACGTACATAACAAAGTATTTATCTTACTTGATTATGAGCGAATTGAAGGTTCTAGGTTCGAACGAGACTCGCGATGTGTTCTTGATTCAACCGTAGAGTGTGTGTGTGTGTGTGTTTTGTATCAAATTGAAGGTTTAGATAGTTTGGGAAACCCATTTTGAGTGAAAGCCCCCTAATTTATAGACTTAATTCGTTTGATTGCATACCCAATGGCTACATCGTTTGTGTCGGGAGTTTCGGGTAGGACTGATTAGTTTTAATGTAGTTTCAGGTGAAATTAAACACCTCATTACGTTAGAATTTATTAACCAAATGTTTATGACCAGTTAATTTGATGATTACTGAGTTTAAAGTATAGAATCGGTTTCACCTTTTGGGAGTAATCGATTTCGGGTTTATTGTTGTGTTATTTACAGTTAATGTTGATTTAAAACATGTACCCACGTTCGAATCAGGTTCGCGAATCGTGTGGGGTTCATTTTCGGGCATTAAGGTTAAGTTTTGAGGTAATTTTGAGGTGGCCGGAGGGCCGCCGGCTTGGCTACCGGAATTACGGGTGAGAGAAGGGATGGGGGTTTGGGTTTTTAACAAATTACACCTTTAGTCCCTGTGGTTTAGGTTTTGTTTAATTTGTTTTCAAAACTTCTGTTTTAGTTTTCATTAAATTACAGTTTGGTCCTTGGAGTTTTAAAGTGGCAACATTTTATGTATAAAAGACTTATTATTTACAAGTGTTAAAATAATAAAACTTATATTATTTGTATTTATTCACAAGATTACCCTTAATATTATTATTATTTTTATCATTTGTATTATTAGTATGATCATTATTAATATTATTATTATTATGGTTATTATTATTGTACAATTTAATATTTTAATTTACTAACTTTCATAATTTAAATGATAACTAAGTAATAAATATGAATAGTCCATAAGTTTCATAAATGCCAATAACAGTCCTTACAAGAATTTAACGAAATTAACTCTTAGTTAACCAAAAAATACAAGATGTTACAGTTGTCCTACCAGCATAAAGTCGAGTCCACAAACGAATGGGTGGCAAACTTTACCTTCTGGTCCTCTCGGCACTCGCTGATTTCCAGAACAGCCTCCATCTCCCTCACCCATCGGTGAGCAGCAGTAGCAGTGCCATTACCATCGAAGGTAGGGGGCTTGCATCTCTAAAATGCCCCATAGTTACAGCCTCATGCTGCCTCCAACACATGCTCTTCTTCCTCCTCTTCCTAATAAGTAGGATAACCGTCTCGGTCTCGGGTTGCTCTCTCCCTCCCGCAGACCTGTTCCTAACCGTCTCGGTCTTGGGTTGCTCTCTCCTTCCCACAAACCTGCTCCTATCCCTCCTCTCTCCTTCCCTAACATCTTTGATCACTTCAGTCACCACAGACGGCAAGATTGTCTGCATGACCTAATGAACCTCCTCCACCACGGCCTCCTTCATCGAGGCTCTAAGGTTAGCACTCTCGTCACCACCCTCCGGATGAGGGGTCTCAGGCTCCTCATGGGTCACCTTCTCAACCCTGGGCCTTCCTCTTGTGGCCCGTGGTTTAGCACCACGTCCACCACATGCTCCGCCTGGTGAAGCCTTAGAAGACCTACCTCCAGTCATCCTCTAATACACTATAAGATTTAAACACTAACACTGTCATTCAAGGTAATAGCTTAGTTTATGTCAAGTATAGTAAGTCCCTAATTATAGTGGCCAGTTATGATTAGCCACTTACTTTACTCTTCACACCCCAAGCGTTTCCTATCCTGACTACATCAGTATCCAAATCTACTAAGGACAGACAGATCAAATAACATGCACACATAATACCGGTTAACATTAAAGAAAATACGTGATGGCACGTAGCTACTTGGAATGGCATCCCTTCCCTTTGTCCCATTCTCAGTTTAAGTTTTAGGTTTCTTTTGAAAATATTTACCCATTTCTCTTAAACTTTAGCTCTGATACCAACTTGTAAGGCCCCATTTCCGGGCACCTCACAGTTGGCCATTCATGGCACATAAAACATACAATTATTTAAAACATCGCAGCGGAAATTAATTAAAACCATTTTATATATGTTAATGACAGCTTTTGCAAAGTAATACAATAAATTTAAACTTTACAAAAGATCATAATTGCATTATATCACAAAAACATCATTTTTATACTAATGGATGACATCCCAAAAATGCCAAGTAGCTGCCCCATGTTATCCTCAGCAACTTTTACCTGCCAACTGGAAAATACATAAAAGTCAGTGTTGCTGAGTAAGTTCTAGTTTTTATAACTAAAATACTTTACTTTCGATATAAACTTTCTTTACTTTCATCGCGATCATACATCATACGTACAGATAGAGAATGTTACTTTTAACTTCCATTATCATTCATTTTTCACCATCATAGTCATAGCATGCTTTCATTTCATGCTTTTCGTTAACATTCTCTTACTTTTGTTTTTATTCTTTCGTAACGTACTTTACATCATTCATTTACTTTCTTACTTTAATTCTTTCTTTTATTGTATGTTACATCATTCTTTTACTTTCATCTGGATCGATGAACAATACCCCGAACATTGTGCACAAAGCTAATGCTGGACCTATGGTAATTAAACCATGAACATTGTGCCTGAAGCTGATCCAGTCACCTAAGCCAAGTCATCTCTCCCATTCATTCAAACCAATTGGTCCTACCCCGAACATTATGCACGAAGCTGATACTGGACCTGCGGTAATTAAACCATTATGCACGAACTTGATCCAGTCACCTAGGGCATACCAAAGGGCCTTGTCAATCTCAATGATTAACCCTGTGTGCATCCTTTGGGGTAGCTAACCCGCATCACAGTTGAGCTAACAACAACATGGTCATGCACCTCCTTTCATTTGCTTGCAAGCCATTCTTTCCTTCATTACGTTTTACTTTTCATAATTGTTAACTTTCATTTCGTTATGTTATTCTTTACGTTCTTTCATTCGTTTGTGATACTACGTAAAGTAATAACATAATATATAACGTATTTTATAATATAATATGAATACGTTTAATCATCATTAAAAGATAACACGTTATACATACCATACATCATTCATGCATTCCATAACCCTAAGATATCCCATAATTATGCTTAAAATGGGTAATCATTACCCATAAGTCAACTTTGGTCAAACCCTAGACTTTCCGTTTTTTCCTGAAATTTCAGAAATATTCTAAGTGTCTAGACGCATGGGCACTATTTGGGCGTTTCTGCCCTGTTCAGACGTTTTGCCACTATGCAGACGTCTGGACTTACACTTAGTCACTTTTCACTTAGATGCATGGGCCTATTTAGGCGCATGGGCACTATTCAAACGTTTAGGCCTAACACCGTCATCCTGAGCAAAATTCTAGATGGTTGGGCACTATTCAGCCGCATGGGCCTAACTTAGACGCATGGGCACTTAGGCGGTTAGGCGCTGTTTAGGTGGTTGAGAAACTAACTTTTACTAATCAACTTATTTTCAGTCCCAAATCTAAATCTAGCATGTTCTAAGCTTAGTTCTTACATTCTAAGCAACAAAATACATACTTAATAATAACCATAATATCGTTTACACCCAAAACATACACCCACCCACATACACATTCACACACACATACAGGTAGAAACTTATTTTTATAAAAACATGCACACATATATTTTCCAGCCCTAAAGTTATTCAAAACATGATAAAAGGGGGTTCTAGAACTCACCTTAGCTGCTTTCGGGTTTGAACCCTTCTCTTGAGCTTTCTCAGTCGTGTTTAACACCTAAAACCCACACACATACACCACCCGAACATACAATAACACTTTTAAGCCTATGACCGAGACTAGAACTATTTATAGCATCATAAAATCAAGAATTCTTACCAAAAACTTCGAACTCTCCTTCTTCTTCTACAACTTCCGAGAGTTTTCTGCTCTCTCTCTAGAACAAAATGGGAAAAGTGTGCAGGCAAGAGTGGGCGGCCATACCCACTTTTGTACCAACTTTTTGATATTTTATCATTTTAACACTTTTAACCCCTTTACTTGGGTTAACTTACATATTCTTTCTTTTCCTTTACTTTTATTCCTTCCTTCATAACTTTAAAAATAACCGGGTGTTACAGTATGAGCATGAATCATCTTATTATGCTAATTTTCAATTGTCGTGCACACATGCGACTTCAAGATTTCTATTAACAAATATACCTAATTTGCTAATTATGATCCTCTAACCCTTAAGTTTTAGATTTATCGTTTCATATCAACTAATACATGTTAAATTAGTCATTTAAGCATGGCAACACATTTCTTCACATGGTGAAAACCTTTCTAACCTCAAGAACTATATAGAGCAAGTGATCAAATTTTCACCACGCGAGATCACAAATGATTTGTCATTATTGCGGCTTATTTATCATATAACTAATTCTCTTTTTTTTCTTTCCTTTTCCCTTCTTTTCTTTTCTTTTTTTTTTTTGCTTTTTTTTAAATCAGATGGACTCGACTCTCAACCTATTTTTGCTAAAACTCGGTCTACTTACATGATCAGATCAGCCTTAGGTACACATGGACATTAGGCTTTTATCATTGTAAACCCAACAACAAATGGCACTAGCATAACAAGACATACTTGTCTTTTTATTACTATCAACATTTTTGTCATGCAACCTATGATTAACATAATAAAGTGTAATATCATTTTCAATTTTGTTCTCAAAATCTTTCTTGGGACTATAAAGGTGTGAACTTTTTTTTTATAATTTTTATTTTATTATTTATTTTTTATACAACTAATGTACTAGCTAAATGCAACACATGAGACAATAATACTATAAATAGATAGGATAATGAAGTAAAAGATACCTCTCCCTAAGCTCAAAATCCAGCTTCGTCCTCAAGGCTTGGAGCAGAGATTGAAATGAGTCTACTACGGTGGTAATTGTTGGCAAGTGGTGGTGGAAAGAATGAAGAAAGGGTCTAGTCATGAAGTCGAGGTCAGAAAAGAAGGCAAGTCGTGATTATGGTTAAACTATGTTGAAGGCCTTTCTTTTTTTTTTCAGAAAGCTTATGCGGTCATGTCTGACCTACAAAACAATCGTTACGCGTCCGTTTTCCAATTCTGTTTTTTTTTTCATTTCCGACAACTGTTTCCTTTTTATGAAGAGTTTTTGACACGGTCGTTTCAACCTTCTGTTCAACACCTTTTTTTGTTTTTTTGTTTTTTATTTTTGAAAAAGATGAAAATAAATACCTAAGGAAAAATTAAAATAAGATAAAAATAGAAAACAAATGAAATACGGTTTGTCTCTCGTGTAGAACTCTCTTTAACGAATTTGACAATATATAGACCTTATTAATGCTCGTACTTCGGATTCTCTAGTTTCATCAAATCATCTTTTTTTCATTTTGGAACCCTTCATAAAATAATTTCAACCGATCTCCATTCACTTTAAATGTTTTCATGTTTTTTCACTTGTAATTTCTACTACACCATGAGGGAAAACATTAGTAATTGCAAGCGGTCCAACCCAACGGGACCGTAATTTTCTAGAAAGTAACTTGGGTTTTGATGAGAATGCCAAAATCTTTTGACCTACACTTAAAGATTTTCGTGTGTTTACCATATCATGAAATAATTTGGTTGTCTTTGTAAATTCGAGAGTTCTCAAAAGCATCATTATGAATTTCTTCTAACTCTTGAATTTATAGCTTACGATAAATTCTGACTTCATCAATCTTCATGTTGAATTGCTTAATGACCCAAAAAAGGTGACATACCTATGGGTTAACCGTCTTCTCAAGTATCGACTTTATCTCCCAATTAGAAATCTCAGCTTGGCCATTTGTTTGTGGATGGTAAACCATTGACACACGATGTGTAACGCCATATTTCTTGCAAAGTGCTCCGATTGTCTTGTTACAAAAGTGTGATCCTCTATCACTTATGAATGTCGTTGGCACGCCAAACCTGCTAAATATATTAGCTTTCACAAAACCTGAAACAACCTTAGCATCATCAGTTCTTGTGGCCTTTGACTCTACCCATTTAGAGACGTAATCCAAGGATAAAAATATATAAACATTACCAAATGATGATGGGAAAGACCCATAAAATCAATGCCCCATACATTAAAGATTTCACATACATGAATGGGTATGAGGGACATTTGATCTTTAGCCTTTAGATTACCTGTTTTCTGGCATCGTTCACAAGATTTGCAAAACATATATGAATCAAAAAATATGATTGGCCAACAAAAACCTGAGTCAAGTACCTTGTGTGTTGTCCGTTTTAGGCCAAAATGCCCGCCATAAGCTTGTGAGTGACAAAATTCTAGAATAGGGTACCTCACCCATGTCGACGCATCTTCGTATGACTTGATCGGCGCAATACTTACAAAGGTATGGTTCATACCAAACATATCCTTTTGCTTTCCTTTTTATCGTATCTTTTTAGCGTGGGAAGATCAAAGGGAAAAATATTTTCCATTTTGTAGTTTACGATATCGACATACCAAGGAGTGGTGATTTGAGTAGCAAATAGATGTTCATCCGGGAATGAGTCATTTAAAGGCATTGGCTCCTTATTATTTATGATCCTGCTTAGGTAATGCGCCATAAGATTTTCCTTTCCACCTTTGTTTCTGATTTCCAAGTTGAATTCGTGAAGTAAGAGCACCCTTCTGATAAGCTTGGCATCCTTTTTAGTCATGAGGTACCTCAAAGCTGCATGATCAGAATACAAGATTACTTTAGTACCCATGCATGTATGTATGCATATATGTATGTAAGTATGTAAGCATATAGGCATGTATGTTTTTATGAATGTATGTATGCATCCCTGGATGTATCCACGCATGTATATATGCATGCATGCATGATGCGTCCATGCACGCATGCATGCATGCATGTATGTATGCATGCATGCATGCATGTATGCATGCATGCATGTATGCATGCATGCATGTATGTATGCATGCATGTATATATGCATGGATGTATGTAGGCATGCTTGTATGTATATGCATGTATGCATGCATGTATATATGCATGCATGCATGTATATATGCATGTATGCATGCATGTATGTATATATGCATGTATGCATGCATGTATGTATATATGCATGTATGCATGTACCGATGTATGCATGTATGTATGCATGCACGTCTGTATGTATGTGTGTATGTATGTGTGTATGTGTGCATGTATGCATGTACCGATGTATGCATGTATGTATGCATGCACGTCTGTATGTATGTGTGTATGTATGTGTGTATGTGTGCATGTATGCATGTACCGATGTATGCATGTATGTATGCATGCACGTCTGTATGTATGTGTGTATGTATGTGTGTATGTGTGCATGTATGCATGTACCGATGTATGCATGTATGTATGCATGCACGTCTGTATGTATGTGTGTATGTATGTGTGTATGTGTGCATGTATGCATGTACCGATGTATGCATGTATGTATGCATGCACGTCTGTATGTATGTGTGTATGTATGTGTGTATGTGTGCATGTATGCATGTACCGATGTATGCATGTATGTATGCATGCACGTCTGTATGTATGTGTGTATGTATGTGTGTATGTGTGTATGAGTGTGTATGTATATGTGTTTGTATGTGTGTGTGTATGTATGTGTGTTTGTATGTATGTCTGTATGTATATGTGTACATGTGTGTACGTGTCCATGTACGCGTGCATGTACGTGCGTGTATGTGTACGTACGTACGTGTGTGTATGTACGTACGTGTGTATATATGTTCATTTCAGCTAAATTTGTAGATACTTATCCCATATATACTGTATCTATATCTATTATCTAGAACCCATCAAACCTTGTTAGACGTGTAAGTTATATATATATATATATATATATATATATA
>BJCO01759544.1:0-10187 GCA_018326465.1 Flaveria floridana | reverse complement strand
TTTGGTGTCATCTAATAACACATCAAATAATATAATTGAACAAATTATCCTAATAAGTTGTTACCACTCATATGCAACTCGTTTAGAAAACCCATTTTCTAAATTGGTGTAAATATTTAATTGCATGATCATATCATCAATTAAATATTAATTGGTGTTTGCTAAGCTTGTTATTGGGTATAACCCGACTTGGATCATAACGTACTAACCACATCAATATTCTTAGTGTCTTGGGCATACAGAATCCTACACCTTGGACTTGTCGTTCTCATTTACTTTTCTCAGAATACTTTTGATCTGGAAAACCGTTAGTCAAAATCCTTAAACCCTTCTTCCGCTGATACTCAAATTTCCACTCAAAAAACAATAAATCATCCAGTTTCTTAAACTTCAGTTCTTCACACAAACATCTTTAGCAAGGTAAATCACTGTTTATCAACTTAATAACGCAGATTATTGCTGAAATGTCGTCAAAACTCTTGAACTTCCTAAAACCTAAGAAAATTTAAGATTCATGCCTAAATACATAAATCATTAGTTTCTGATGTTATTGTCTATTGCATACGGCAAATTGATTTGCAAAGGAGCATAATGTATGTGCGTTCCTAAATCCGGATGACCCTGTCACCAAAGGATGTACAGAGATCATTCGATACCTAAGGCATTCAAGGATATACTATGCGTTATCTGCTGACCCAGTAATCTATCAAATGCATATGAAAGATTTCTAGAATACTACAAGAGTGGCAGAAGAAAATGGTGAAAAAGTTATCTACGCATCGATTAGGCATGATGTTTTGAGAGTAGATGAGCAAATTATAAGGAAGGTGTTGGAACTGGGTGAACAAGAAGCAGGTCACGCTGATGTATTCGACCATGAATATATTCAGAAGGTGTTTGATCTTATGGGATATGATGGAAATTATAGGAATGGTGAGATCAAAAAGGGGAGATTGTGCAAGACCTACAAATTCCTGTGTCACACAAATCTGAAATGTATGTCAAATAGGAAGTCTAGTTTAGATAGATTTTCAAGGCACATCTCCTCTAGGATCATTAGAATATTTGAAGGAAGAACATATAACTACTCTAAGTACATTCTTGGATGCTTATGTGATCAAGTCGGGGTACAAAAGGCTGACAAGATGTACATGTTCCCAACATTTCTTCAGCTGATTATCAATGACTCCCTACCACAGATAGAGAGGGAAGGTGATGTGTGTGCTCAAGCACATTTGGGACGATCTATGTTGAACAAGATTAGTGGTAGACATGAAAGGGAGGAAATAGAGATGTTCTCTCATGTTGTGGATGCCAATGTTGAAATACCACAAGAGTTAGTATTCATAGAAGAAGAAGAACAAGATGAAGAATCTCCTGCTCAAACTGAGCAAGGTTCACATTCACCACCTCAATCTCCTATGATTAATCAACCTCCATCACCACCTGCTCAGCGAGCTTCATCAACTGAACAACAACCATCCCCACAAACACAACACATACAACCCATCTCTCCTAATCAATCCCATCCATCCTCTCCCCAATCAAAAACATCAACCAACTCCACCCAACCAGAACATCTATCCCTCATACTACCGTCACCCTACCAATAACAATATCAAAGCCCAATCTCACCTGTGATTGAAGCTAACCCAGCTTCTGGGAGTAACACTCCCACTGAATTGGTGATTGAAGAAGAAGAATTTGATGAAGTACTGGGTGAAGCCACTGAAGAAGTGCACTTAGATGCTGAGAACGAGGAAGAACAGGAGGTAGACCAGGTACTACATCATGATATGCTTAGAATGATGGTGAAGATCAGTTTGTTGACATCATTGCTTATCATGAAGATGACCTAGATGATGAAGAGATTGATGTCAGTAAGAGTTTTCTTATAGCAAAACACATCAAACTGACCATCAAATCCAACAAGAGAAAGGAGAGACTGAGGAGGATAGAGGAGGAAATGAAGGAAAAGGATGCCATCTTAACTCTGCAAGAAGGGTCTATCAGAAGATTAAGAGATGATGCTCAAACTGATCATGAAGTGATAGGTGCCTTGCATGAACTGATAAGAAAGTTGAAAGAGGAAATGCAAAAACAGAAAACAGAGAAGGAACAAATTGTCTTAGAGATGAACAATCCACAAATCACCATCTCTAAGCAAGCTGAACTTCTAATAGCTAAAGATGATGAGATTAATAGATTGAGAAAGAAAATCAATGAGCTAGAATCTGCACAATCTTCTCAAGTTGTACTACATGCTGACGAATCTTCATTTAGGGCTGTTCAATTACATCATCAGGCCCCTCTTATTTGTTACAACAGGAAGATGAGGTATTTGGAAAGATGGAGAAGGGGGTGATTAAGGTCGAAGACTCACCAAAGAAAACAAAGGTAGTGTCACCTGAGCATACCCTATCAATCAACCCTGTGATATCAAAACAAAATGAAGCAAAAAAGGATAGTGATACTGAATGGGAGGAGCAGATCAATGAAGACACTCCTAAAGCCACTGAAATGCTCACTACTCAAGATATACTTGAAGAAAGACTCAAATCTAGAATGTTCATGGAACTCATCAATAAAGGGTTTCCATTTTACATGGTAGACAGGATGAATACTAATGAGCGGAAGCAAACAATTAAGGATTTCACTGTTGCCAGCTTTATGATCCCAGAAAGCAACTATGATATCTTCATCAAATTTCAAGCTCAAGAACAGCTAAAGAAGGAACTGAGTCACTATGACACCAAGAAGCTCAACAGGAAAACCTAATTTGTTGGTTGCAAAATCACAACCATAAATTTTATGAATTAAGAAACAGAGGTGTCAAAGAGCTGAGACAGATGATAGAGTATGTGATGAAGATAGAGCTGCAGACTGGAGTAAGATTCAGAACAGATGGAAAGAATCTAAGTCTAGCTCAAACAACAACTCCAGCTAAACCCACTATAGTTAAGAGCAAAGACATGCATAAGGAGAAGGAAAGCTGACCAGGGAACCAAGGGAGGTTCTTCAAAGTAAGGTGTGGCCTCTTAGAAGAACTGTGAGAGAAATGACTGAACATAATTCAACCTTATTTCAGCTCTTCTATCACATCACTACTCCTAAGTCAGTTGAAGACTTACAGATCATTGCCTGGAAATATGATGCTGATTGGGATAGTGCAATCATCAAAAAGGCATATGGGATTATACAATACCTTCCTCTGATTGAACTAGTCATATCACTCTCAGATGCCAAAATCAAAAAACTACAGAGCTTACTAATCATCAACTATCCAATACACCCAAGGGGAAGAGATTTCTCAGGTATGGTTGGTAAGTTGCTATCGAAGTTCAAGGATGATGTTCTCAAAGAAGCAAAAGGAGAATACGAGGAGCATATGAAAAGAAAAGAAAGGCAAAGAAGGCCATAGGCCAGCTCCTCACACCCTATAGAAGATGAGTTCTTGATCAGGGTTGGGCATGCAAACAAAAGAACTCACCTACAAAGAAATTTGAGGGAAACCAGTTCACTCATCCTATCACAAATTAGGGATATGTTGAGAGATCAAAAGAGCTGGTTCTTAAAGGAACTGCTGATGGGAATGAGACATCAAGCATAAGGATTTTTTATCCACCAGAAATCAAGCTCCTGCATCCTAGCTACACAGCCTATCTATAAGATAAATACTTCCCAAAGCTCAACAATCAACATGCACAAAACGTCCTATGTCTATATGTGCATATGATTCAATTAATAGACAATCTGAATACCATAACCAGTAAAAGAAGAAAATTTGAGGCAGGCCAGCTAATAGGATCTGAATTCCCTGCTATTGCACAGCTAAGAATCTCTCAAGAGGATGAGTTGGAGGTAGTCAATAATGAAAGTGTTGTTGCAACCCTAACAACTGAAGAAGACATCCTTGGAACAAGTATGATACACTGGATATGATGAGCAGAATGGAGATCAAGTACAAGTACGATGATCAAAAGGATGAAGTATCATATTTGAATAGTTAGATGGCATCGAGAGTTAAAGAGATACAAAGCCTGAGGCATTGATTAGATGAAGCTAAACCTAAGGGGGAGTATTGTTAGCTCTAGAGTTTTTTATAGGTTTAGTTTCTTGAATCAATCATTGTAATGACTTTTGTAACCTTACATCATTATGTATGCAATATATGTGTATTGTTAACCCATATATTCTGTGTTGCTTTATACGTATGTTGTAGGAAAATCATTAGTATTAGTCAATTTCAAGAAACTGACTAAGTGTTGGAAACATCTACGGATGGACAAATGTCTCTCCATAGATCCTTTGGAACAAATCAAGGACTTAATGGAACTCATGTGGAAGCCTTACAAGATCAGCCTTCAAGTACATGCAACACCCAAAGAAGACTGATTTCCTACGGAAGACAAGTGCTCCTGCAGAAGAGGAAATGTCTTGCGGAAGACAAGTGCTCCAGTGGAATAGGAAATCTCCTCTGGAAGACAAGTGCTCCTGCGGAAGAGGAAATCTCATGTGGAAGACAAGTGCTCCTGCGGAAGAGCAATAATTCTTGCAGAAGACAAAGTAGCTGCGGAAGATCAACTTGATGTACTTCCAAGTACATCAAGTCAACAGAAAACTCTAAAGTAAAAAGTCAACATCTACAATTTATTTATACCTTAATCAGAGAATCTCGCATGATAATATTCTCTGAGTAACTACCTTACCCCGATAAGGAAGTTATAGTTTCTAAATCAGTAAACTCTAATCCTATAAATACAAGGCTTAGCTACATAATTAAAAGATCTCGATTGCAATCAAACCCTAGCAGTCGCAATCGTCTTCATAACAATTAATACGCATCAATATAGCATTATAACCCCTATCATTAGCAAGATCATTCATTGATTCTTGCAATCATTATTCAATAATTAATGAAAAACATTTTATATATTTATGTCTGTTCTTCAATTGTTATTCATTTGTTCTTCGTTAGTTTGAGTATTGAGTTTGTCCTTCACGACATATATTTCTTTGTCTATTCATACTTCTTCAATTAATCAAATAACAAAATGATGGTAATTACGCGATCATTATTTTGTTAATAACTAAGCTGATAATTCCCTGGACGATCCTTGGAATCACAATCATCATCATCAATCTCATCATCATCATCCGTATCATCATCATCAAAATTAAAATCAATGTGATCTAAATCATCATCAGCTCTAACTAGATCTAGTATGGGCATCATATGCTCAGGCTCAACAAATGCCTCTCCAGTAAAAGGTACAGGTTAATCCTCAGTCGCCTGAATCGGGTAATCTGATATAGGCTCTTGATCAGTAGTAGCAGTGTTTGTAGTCCCTTCAGTACGAACAGGATCTACAACATGCTCTTTAGCAATAATCGGATTATCAACATGAACTGGAGTTATCACCGGCTTAACAACAGGATCTGTAGCTATAATTGTTTCATCCTCAGCATCTGGACCAACATGTTGTTATCCACTAGACTCTCCAACCTCAGTGGTATGTGATGTAAAATATGATTACACACATGAGGTGAGATCTCTTAAGTTCTGTTCCATGATCTGTACATAACTGATCAAGAACTGTTGTTGGCTTTCCAAACTTCTAATCCTCTCATCTCTATCAAACATCCACCTATATAACTTATCAATAATCTGGGTCTTCTCCATAACCTATTTCTCCAACACACTCACCGTCTGCTCCAGTATAACCCTCATGGGTGATAAAGGTCTGGGCTCAGGGGTAATGTTATGGTAATCAGCCTCTCCAAACAAATCATCATGTGTCGGCTCTCTTGGAGGTATCCTCAATACATCAGAAGTAGTGGGTATAGAAGTAGTAGGCACAGAAGTAGAAGTCATAGTAGTTGATTCTGTAACAACCACAGTAGGGGTATACTCACTAACAGTCACAGGAATGTCCTGTATGGGAACATCTTCTGTTGTCACTATGGTCATCAGCGTCTAACGTTTCCTCAACACGCCTCGTCCTCTACCCCCACCAAGTGAACTCTCACCAGCCACTCATGTAATTCTCTTTCTTCTACCTCGGGTAATAACTGGTGACTTTTCAGGAATGTAGTCATAATCACGTTCCTCAGCAGTACGTTTGGCAGGTGTTTCTCGCACTCTGGGACTTTCTTCCAGAACATAGGACACATTCCCAATTTGATCACTATCAGTTTCGCTCTTACTACTAAACCAAGTGTTCACCTCTTCTATCTCTGAGTGTATAGCACCCTGAGGGATTTTAGGTGCATCTTGTGAAGTGATCATAGAAGGATCAACAATCTCTGTATCACCAGCTTGTGTAGATGTAGATGCACTAGTTATGACATCTCTATGAATCTGTGAAGTCTCTGTCTCAGTATCTTGGGTACGTGGCTCAGCTTGGAAGTCATCAGTAAACCTTCCAAGTTTGGCAAAGTTTGAACCATCCTAAGCATTTCCTCTTGCTCCCATAAGGTAAGTGAAGATAACCTTCTTTATCACCATAACAGAGTATGTGGACGAATCGGATATTGCTAACTTAGGATGAGCAGCATTTACTATCATCTGTATAAATCGGGGATAATTCATAAACTTCTTCCCCATTGATGCAGTCACATTCTTCTGCATCTCAGAAAATATCGCCCTGGATATGTTTTAAGGTAAGTCATTGACTAAAGAAACCAGCAGTGATACAAATACAACACTAAGACTATCCATGCCTGCCTTTAGGTTGCTGAGGTAATGAATAACAACATGGAATAAGTACTTCCAGAACGGTGGAAGATATTTCTTCTCCAGAGATGGGTACCGATGGTTGTAACCCATATGGACTAAGCAATCCCTCACAGCATCATCATCTATCTTGTGTAAGGCCCCGTTCCCGGGCACCTCACAGTTGGTCATTCATCCCACATAAATCATACTATTATTTAAATCATCACAGCAGAATCAGTAAAAGAACTTTTCATTTCAATATAAATGCTTTTGCAAAGTAATACAACACTCATCATAAATATCGTTTGTTTGCATTACAATACAAAAACATTAAACAAAAGAATGTCATCCCAAAAGAGCTGAGTAGCCGCCTAGTGCTATCCTCAGCAACATTACCTGCCAACTAGAAACACATAAAAGTCAGCGTTGCTGAGTGTGTTCTAGTTTTATAATAAAATATACTTTTCTTTCTTTAAAACCATTCTTTACATACATGCGAACACACATCATAGGTACACATAGATAATATTATTATTATCTTCATCATTCATGCATTAGCTTTCGTTCGTGTACCGTTCATCGTTAACGTTCATATTCTTTCACAACTCTTTCTTTGGTTCGTACGTTTCCTTACTTTCATTCATACATTCATTACATTAGCCTGTACGTGCATTACGTTCATTCATACGTTCATTACATTCATTCGTACGTTCATTAATTTCGGTGACATGTACAATACCCCGAACATTGTGCACTAGTGCTGGTGTTGGACCTATAGTAATTAATCATGAATATTGTGCACGAAGCTGATCCAGTCACCTAGGGCAAGTACATGCACCACTTATCTTTCCTCCATCATTCTTGATCAATGCCATGCGCTATACCCCGAATATTTGCACGAGTGTTGGTGCTGGACCTGTGGTAATTAAATCACGAACATTGTACACGAAGCTGATTCAGTCACCTAGGGTAAGCGGCAAGGATCCCATACATATGGTCAATCACAAAGATTGGACCCCAGTGTGCATCCTTCGGGGTAGCTAACCCGCACACCGTTGAGCTAACACCTTCATTGGGTGTGCACCTCCATTCATTTGCTTGCAAGCCTTTTCCTACTATCGTTCATTCGTTCGTTAATGCATGCATTCATTCATTACGTTCCTCTTTTATTATCTTTCGCTTTACGTTACATAATAATTTCGTTTCATTCGTTAATCATAACACGTAAAGTCACGAAAAGATAAACACGTATCGAAACAAGGAACATCGACATTTACAAGTCATCAGTCATCAGCATTATATAGGGCTACATCATACTTAACATACATACGGAAAGGGTGAACATACATCGATACAAGGAGCATCGACATTTACAAATCATCAGTCATCACCATCTATCATGGCAACATCATACTTAACATACATGCATCATGCATATACATGGAACACTATCGTCATCGTGCCTAACATAACTTCTAAGCCTCGACAGTTATCACACATGTACCTACGGGAGCTATCACATCATTACTTACCCTTGCTCTTTTCCCAAAGGCCAGTATCTATATCTCTCCTCGTACGCAACAGCCCTATTTGGGCTATTAGGCATGCTTCAGTCGCATGGCCTTCATGCGAAGGGACTCAATGCGGATAGGGACCTATGCGACTTGACTCTCAGTCGTGCGATTGAGCACCTAGGCGTTTGAGCATCTATGCGACTGGGCTCTCAGTATTATGACCTGTCATGCGACTGGACCTCCAGTCGTGCAATTAAACCCCAGTCGTGCGATTGAGTCTCAGTCGTCCCTCAGTCGGCCGATTGGCCCTTCAGTCGCCTAGCCCTAACTGGGCAGCGACTGGAGTTCATTCCGAACTACAGGCGCGACATACGGCCTTCAAACCCTTCCAAACTAATTCTAAGCCCAAATCAACCCTCCTAAACCTTAGGGAATCATACCATGACATCATACAAGCACATACAAGTCCAAAATCGCACCCTAAACACACTATACACAATTACACCCAAATAGGTCAAACACACACATTTCAAAAACGGGTTTATATGTTTTCCAGCCCCAAAATCGGTTGAAAAGAAGAAAATGAGGGGTCCTAGAACTCACACAAAGAAGAAGAAGATGAAGAGCTTCGTTTGGACTAGCTACACGATGAATTTCGAGCCTGAATCACCACTTTTCTCTCCTTTTTCTCTTTTTCCTCTCTTCTTTCTCTCTTCTCTTCTTTTTGGCTGAATTTGCAAGTGTGGGGAGGGGGAGATGGCTGCCCTCTCCCTTAACACACCCCCTTTTGCCCAACTTTCGTGTGTTGATGGGTTTGGTCCCCCCGACTTCGGACCTTATTTCTTTTTCTTCCTTCATCGTCTACAAGAAAAATATCCGGGTGTTACAAGTCCACCACCCTTATTTAGGTTTCTTCCCCAAAACCAATTATTCCTCAAACAATCGTGGGAAATGAGGTCTCGTTTCCTCTTCTGTCTCCCACGTTGACTCAGATCCCTTCCTTTGCCTCCACTGTACACGCGCAAAAGGAACCACTTTATTTCTCAACCTCTTCTCTTTTCTATCGATGATTGCCACTGGTTGCTCCACGTAATTGAGCCGTTCATCTACTTTAATATCCTCCAGTGGAACAATCATATCTTCATCTGCTAAACACTTTCTCAAATGAGATACGTGGAATGTCAGGTGAATTCCACTTAACTCAGCTGGTAACATAAACCTATAGGCCACCTCTCCTACTCGAGCAATGATTCGGAAAGGGCCTATATACCTCGGGCTCAACTTTCCCTGCTTTCTGAACCAAATGATACCCTTCCAAGGTGAGACCTTCAACATAACCCGGTCACCCACCTGGAACTCAATCGGTCAGCGTCGTTTATCAGTATACGACTTCTATCTTTGGCTGCCTTCATGTCGGCCTTGATCTTTACGAGCTTTTCAGTTGTAGCTTCAATCATTTTGACGCTCCCCAATTCCTTCTGACCAATATCACCCCAACAAGTGGGTGTCCTGCATCTCCTACCGTATAGCATCTCATAAGGTGGCATGCCAATGCCGGCATGATAGCTGTTGTTGTATGAGAATTCAGCTAACGGTAAGTGGTCATCCCAACTTCCCCTAAAATCAATCACACGTGCCCGAAGCATGTCCTCTAATGTCTGAATGGTCCTTTCTGACTGACCATCAGTTTGGGGATGATAAGCTGTGCTAATGTGTACCCTCGTCCCCATAGCATCGTGGAATTTCTTCCAGAATTTGGAGGTAAACCGGGTGTCACGATCAGACACAATTGACATCGGAACACCTTGACGAGTCATAATTTCCTTGATGAAAAGATCGGCCAACCTCTCGAATGAATGTGTCTCGCGCATCGGTAAGAAGTGAGCACTCTTCGTCAAGCGGTCAACAATCACCCATATAGCATCATACCCTTTCGGAGTACGCGACAGCTTCGT
>BJCO01759505.1:0-11816 GCA_018326465.1 Flaveria floridana | reverse complement strand
TTCCGTATGATATTGTATGCTTATCTTTTCCAAAACTTTACGAATTATGATAATGAATGAACAAAGTATTTTGTAACGTAAAGTGAAAGATAATGGAAGAGGAACATAACGAGGAATGCATGTATTAATGAATGAATGAAAACGAAATACGATGACGAATATATGCATTAATGAACGTATAAAAGAAGTCTTGCAAGCATTGGATAAGGAAAAAGGGTCCTTCTTTGTGATTGACCATACGTATGGTGCCTCTACCACATACCTCTAGTACTATGGCATACGTTTTGTTGTTCATTTAATGACTTCGGCCCAGTAGCTAAGACTGATTGGGGTATAGCATATGGTATTGGTACAAAAGATATCCAATGTGCAAGCAAAGAGGTAAGGAACGAATGAGTGAACAAATGAATGATGAAGATAATAATAGTTATTATCTGTGTGTATGTATGATGAATGATCATGAATGAAATGTCGTAATAAAGAACGAAATTGAATCCTTGTCATTCAACCACAGTAATCATGGCTGAGTGCCATGAAGTGGGTAAAGCCTGACAGGATCTAAATGAGAATGGAATCCTTGTTATTCGTCCACAGTAATCATGGCTGAGTGCCATGAAGTGGGTAAAGCCTGATAGGATCTGAATGAGAACTGAATCCTTGTCATTCGATCACAGTAATCATGGCTGAGTGCCATGAAGTGGGTAAAGGCTGACGGGATCTAGATAAGAACTGAATGATAATGATGTATAACGAATGAATGAATGAATGAAAAAGATAATGAGTGTATCATCTATGTGTACGTATGATGTGTGATCGTGAAAGAAAAGAATGATGTATAATGAAAACAAAGTATGTTTATTTTAAAACTAGAACAGTTCTCATGCGTCTAACCTCAAACTCTCATACAATGCTCATGCGTCTAGAATTTTACACTTAGTATATAAACAACACTTCCTCATTTTTTCACTCATTCACACTTAAAGACCCCTGAACTCATTCGACACCCATTTCACCCATTACACTCCATATTGTCATCTGTTTCTAAAATTTCTTAATCGAAAGTGTGTATATGTGATTATCCAACGTAAGTTCATTGATAAAATCATTTCATTTCAAGTTACTGATTCAAAATCAGTCAGACGTTTCGAGTCCGTTTAGGCGTTTGTAACCCTAAACCTTGAAAAACTTGAAATTGATGCATCACAATGAAACAAATAACTTAAATTGATTTTAGATTGTAAATATACACTGAATTTTGATCATTTTGCAATGTAGAACTGTTGTTTTCATGAACATTGACCAAAAGGTGTTCTTCATCAGTCGAATGAAGAAGATGAACAGTTCAAAAGTTTGAAATTTTTTAACAAAAAAACAGGAACAATGATTCTATTGTAAATATTAGATTTTGATTCTACTTTAATTTTGATTTTGTGCATGTTTTCTGTGTGCAGACAATTTAACAATGATAAGTGTGATCTTATTATGTCAACTTGGGAAACTTCTAAGTTTATAAAACTTAAAAGTTCAGGGGAGTAATAAATGTAAGAGTTTTCTCAGAAAATCAAAATTAAAATGTTGAATGGAAAGGATAAAGCTAAATGTTCAAATTATGTGTGTGTTTGATAATGTAAAATTTTGAAAATGATAAAATGAACCTATAAAAAAATTTTGAAGTGGAAAAGCTTCTTGCAAATGTTGAAAATAAGACAAATTTGTTTAATTTTGAAACTAAAATGAAGGGAAAATAAATTTTGAAATTTTAAATTAAAATAAAAGGGTTTAAAATGTCAAGAGTGAAAATTGAGGGTCAAAAATGTATATTTTGAGGAAAAATTCAAAGTTCTAAAAATTGTTTGAATGTTAGTACATGAACAGTGCTAATAAGTCTAAACAGTGTTCAGGTGAAAGATGTGAAAAATATACATGTATTGAATCTCATGCGCCTAAGCAATGGCCATAAGTCTAATTACGTGCATGATGAGATTTCAGAATTATTGCAAGTGTTTAGGCATTTCTCATAGACTCATGCGCCTGAACAGTTTTCAGACGTTTGAGAAATTTGGTTAAGTATTAGGCGGTTCAACATTCTCATGCGCCTACATAGTACCAGACGTATTAAGTATTAAGTTGACCAAGTGTTGGACGTTTCATATAGATTCATGCGGCTGAACAATGCAAAACTGGTTGAACAGTGCAAAACCGCCTGAACAGTGCTTATGTGGCTTAACAGTTTTCATGCGTCTAGCCTCAAACGCCCATACAGTGCTCATGCGTCTAGAATTTTACACTTAGTATCTAAACAACACTTCCTCAGTTTTTCACTCATTCACAATCAAAGACCCCTGAACTCATTCGACACCCATTTCACCCATTACACTCTGTTTCTGAAATTTCTTAATCGAAAGTGTGTATATGTGATTGACGAATGTATGTTCATTGATAAAATCATTTCATTTCAAGTTACTGATTCAAAATCAGTCAGACCTTTCGAGTCTATTTAGGCGTTTGTAACCCTAAACCTTGAAAAACTTGAAATTGATGCATCAAAATGAAACAAAGAACTTAAATTGATTTTAGATTGTAAATATACACTGAATTTCAATCATTTTGAAATGTAGAACTGTTGTTTTCATGAACATTGAGCAAAAGGTGTTCTTCATCAGTCGAATGAAGAAGATGAACAATTCAAAAGTAATTAATTTTTTAATAAAAAAATTAATTAGAAATTCATAAAAACTTAATTGATAAATAACTTTGAGGAAATGATAAGTGAGTTAGTATGTTTTAATACAATCATACAACAATTTGTACTTAATATAAATTAGACAGAATTTTAAGGAATTCTAGAAAATAATTAAGTACAAGTTGATGTACAATAAAAACTAAGTGTTTAAAACATAATAATTTCTTAAACATTTAATTCAAAGTTTGATAAAATCAAATTGTTTCAAATAAATCTAGATATCTAAAGTGTGTGTTTGTTTGTGTAGATGGCTGAATTGAAATTTGAACCAAAGCATAATGTATCTGCTTATTTATATGAAGAAAGTAGAGAGGCAGCTGGTTATAAGGAGATTATTTGATTTCTGCTAAGAACAAAATATGTGCATGCCATGTGTGCTAGACCTGTGATTAATGCAAGACTGATTAAGAGATTCTGGAGAACCGTTGAGATAGAAAGAGATGATCAAGGGAACAAGGTTGTCAGAGAATTCATAACAAATGATAGGATGATTGAAGTCTCTGAGCAAGCAATTAGAGTAGTTCTCAGACTGGGAGAAAATGATCCTTAAGACTTAGCAGAGTATACATTCAATGAATGTAGTGAGGTGTTTATGCTAATGGGTCATCCTGACCACTTCCCTAAGAAACAATTTTTCAGGGCTAGGGTGTACAACCATTGGAAATTACTTTATTATATATTCGAACAATGCATGTCCAAGAGAAGTGCAGGATGGGATTCATTCCCAGTGCACATTGCATCGCCTATCATAACCTTAGGCACTAACAAAAGATTTAACGTGGCTAAGTGGATTATGAATGGATTTATCTACAATCTAGAGAGAGGAAAAAGAAATAAGTACTTGATGTATCCTAGATTTCTTCAGTTGCTCATCAATGAAGATCATCCTGACTTGTATGTAGATAGAGTTGAAGGTGATAGACTTGAGCTTGTACATATGTCTGAAGTTGTGTACAAGAGACTGGCAGTTATTACTGGATCTCCAAATATTCCTTTATTTGATTACAGGAGCAATGTAGCTATGGATGAGGTTGATATTAATCAACAATATTTTCATTTGTCTGAGGATGAACCAATAGATCAAAATGATCTGATAGAAGATGTTGTTAAAGAGATCATTGATGAAGAGGATGATGAAAGTGATGAAGATGATGATGAAAGTTCTGATGATGATAAAGCTGCTAAAAGCTCATCAGATGATAGTGATGATGATGGAGATGATGGTGCAATAGAGGCACATCAAGCTCATAGGATTGAAGCCACTGTATCTGATTATGCTGATGAAACACATGATATTGGTGAAACTTATGATGAACCAATGACAGAAGCACAAGGTGATGAAGAAGCTAAGGCTGATGTACAAAATCAAACATTTGATTTTGAGTTTATGGAAGCTATCATTTCTGAGCATGTCTTTCAAGGCACATCTCCTATAGAATCTGAAGATATTCCAGTCATTACAGCATGGAATGTGTTTGTACAGACTAATGACATCATAGATGTTGATGAGACTGAAAAGTTTAAAAAAGTCATCATGTCTCAAGAAAAAGAGATAGCTGAGTTGAAAGAAGAAAACTTAAAGTTGAAAGAAGTTATTAAACTGAAGGATGATGAGATAGTAAGTGTGATGAATGATAAATCTGAGATCATGACAACATTTGATGTAATGATCAGAGATTATGATGTAATGGAAGAAAAGTATAAAAAGATGAATGAAGAAAATGAAATGCTGAAAGAAGATTTGGCTAAGTTGAAAGAAGCTCAAAAGGTCAATTCTCCTGAAATTGAGATTGTATCTGAAGTAAATCCAATTAATATTGAAGAAGCTCCAGTTGTTGATAAAGGTAAGAGGAAGTTAGATGAACTGGATGAATTAGTGTTACCTGAGTCTTCATCTAAAGTTCAAAATCTTACTGAGGTACTAGAGGAAGGAGAGAAATATGTGTAAGAAACTATTGAGGCACTTGATGATATTGAAGAAGAATTCAATGATGATTGGTATGATGAGGTGTTGGAGGATGAAGATATAGATAAAGCAAACCTAGAAAAGGACTTTACTCTTATGGAAACAACTCCAGATGAATTTTCTATTGATTTTAAGGATAGATACAACTTCCTTGTAAAGATGAAGTATAACCGAGTGTTCCTGGATGGAATGACAGTGACGCAAATAAATGAAGAGTATGAGAAATGTATAACTACTCAGTCAGTAGCTCTAGTGGATCCAAACGAGATTGTAGTGGAGCATGGAGAATGGAATCCATTGCAAGAGAGCATAAACGTTGAAGAAATGCCAAGCTCAGAGCTTCACAATCCGGATCCTGATGAGATGAGCATTGTTGCTTTGAGATCTTGGTTACAGGCAAGAAACTACCCATGCAAAAGATTAAAGAGACTCCAAGGTGAATCCTTGAGGAACCTTGTTAGAAGCTTTCAAGCTACAGAGAAACAATCTAACAAGATGATTATACTGGACACGGATAATCCTTAATACCTAGAGATCACCAAAAGAACAAGAGTGTTAAAGCCTCAAGAAATCCGATCAATGGCTTAGAAGACAGACGTTTATGAGCGAAGGAAAGAGCTGATAAGGATGTTCCCTGAGACAGAGAAAAAAGCTTATAAAGTTTCTCTTGATCAGAAACAAATATTTAACAAAGCCAGATCAACAGGAGACTTGATGAGGAACGTACTGCAAAAAGGACAATCTATATCAGAACTGCTGAATGCTATGATTGCTCCAGATTCCGCCAACCAAGTTAAGATTGTAGCTTGGAAATATGATGAGATTTTTTATGCTTTCTTGATCAAATGAGTAAATGCTGTGTGTGATGTTTATCACTTTTACTCGAGCATCATAAAGCTCCTAGTTCAAGACTTCCAGGAGTTGAACAAACTGCCTTTGATCAATCTAACTGGAGCTAAGCATGGAAATATGTTTGTAGAGCTGGTGAATAGAGGAATTACAAGAGCAAGTGCTTTCTTGGAAACAAGATGTTCACAAGACGAAAAGGAGTACTTTGCTATGTTGAAAAAGAATAGAAAGATAAAGGGAAAACAATCAGAGGATGAGCATTTCCTGATTGAGTTTTATGATGATTACTTTGAAAAGGTAACTACTCCGGGATTGAAGGTTATTGATGGAACACAAAAATCAAAACCTATCCTGTGATGGTTTTACAATACAGAAACATTTGAGCTAAAGTTAGTCCAAAATCTCATAAACTGGGATGAGGATATGATTACACTTTTTGGTGTGTTTGAGCTCAAATTGTTGCATCCAAGCTATATATCTTTCCTGTCAGTGCAAAAGTTTGAACGAGTATCTCCTGAAGTAGTAGAAATTGCTAAGAAATATTTCTTGTCAATTATTAAAGTGATGAGTGCTGCTATGGAGAGAATATCACTGAGGAAAGCTTTGGCTTATGCAAACATCATGAAGAAAGATATTAAAGATATAGAGTTCATGAGGATATCCAGTAAGGGAGTGTTAGAAGTATACTCAAAAGTTATTTCAAAGCCCATTGAGTTATACACTAACATTGACGTTATAGGATTATCTAAAGAGACACTTGAAGTCATGAAAAAAATGGAGATAAAGACGAATGAGGCGAAGCCTGAGCAAGGTGTATTAGCTAGCAAGTTCAAATCTGCTATTGCTAAATCCTTGAGAGAACAAGAGCTTTACAAGGAGAAGCCAATGTTTAAAGTTAAAGAAGAACCAGAGGATTACTTTAAAGATTGAAGATGGATGCTCAGGAAGAAAGAAGATTGTAGATAAAAAGAAGATAGAAGAATGTAGTAGAGAAGACCGAAGAAGATAGAAGATTAAAGCTGAAGAAGATCAAGAGAATGAAGATTGAAGATAACTTAAGACTGAAGACCATGTAAATCTTAGGGGGAGTATTGTTAGAACCTCTTAAAGATTTAACATGTTGTCTTTATTTTGTCTTTGTATTTTACTTTTGCATTGTATTTTACTTTTGCAATAGTATAGGGACGTTTTGAACATTTCTCTAAATTGTACACTGTAATCCTTGCATCTAATCAATAGAAACTGATTTGAATCTTTGCAATTGTTGATTACTTTGTACCTTTTAATTATTGATTGCTTAATCATAACACATAATCGATCCATTTGAACCTATCAAGCAACTCAAGAGTCTATCAACAATAAATGAAGAGTGGAGGTGATTGTTAGGCTCATCAACCTAGGAGTAGATAATGAGGAAATGCTCCTAGTCCTACTTGATGAACTTATAATACTAGAAAAGGAAACCCTGCTGCAAAAGTAGAAGGAGGAAGCAGCAAGGTTAGCCCAAAAAGAAGAGAAGAGGAGAAAGAAGAAAGAAGATGAGCACAGGAAAAGGGTACGGAGGATAGCCTTCTTATTATCAAGAGGCTATTCTCAGGAAGAGCTAATTCCTCATGAAAA
Organism: Flaveria floridana; assembly: GCA_018326465.1. Taxonomy (NCBI): domain Eukaryota; kingdom Viridiplantae; phylum Streptophyta; class Magnoliopsida; order Asterales; family Asteraceae; genus Flaveria; species Flaveria floridana. The sequence continues at coordinate 4,638 of BJCO01759505.1, read as the reverse complement.
TGAGAGGATCTTTTTCCTCTTCAACAAAGAACAAGATCAGATCAACAAGGAGAGAAAGAAGGCTGCAAGAGAGAAGGCGAAAGAGAAGAAGAAGAAGGAAGAGGAGGCCAGACTTATGGCTGCCAAGAAGGTAGGAGACAAAGCCTGGATGAAGGCTTATCTCAGGGCCCACGACTTCATAGGCAGGCAAGTAGGACCCATGTCAGTGATGACCTTACAACGACATGTCAGTGATATCAAAGCTGATATTCGCTTAGAAGAAGGAAAGAGGTATACCAAACTCAGAGTGTATAGAGGATGGTACCCAAGCCAACACCCAAACCATAACTAACAAAACCTGAGCCCATACCTCTTCCCTTTCCCATCAAAACCAAACCCACTATTGAACCTTACACCCCTGAACCTACACTATTAGCCTTAAATTTACCATCATCCACAGTCTCTCAAAAACCACTACCACTACTCATCCTAAAACCAAAAACACAACCTAAAACCTAACAATTACACAAGCAATCCTATAAACCATCTAAGCCTCTGACCTAAGAAAAATTCAAGGAGATCAAAGGAAAGCTCATCAACTGCACAACCCTGAGTAAAATCTCTTATAAGGAAGAGTCCATAACAATAAGAGACATTGATGGCTCTTCCTGTTCCCTCATAAGAGATGCATTCCTTGATCTGTCCAGAAGAATACTGGACCAAGCTCTTCAACTCTTGGCTATAAACTCTGATTCCCTTAAAGAAGAAGAAAAGAAGTTGAGAAGAAGACTGGTGACTCTACTGCATACCTGGAAAGGGGATAAACTGCCAAACAAGCCCCTCACTCCTAAGAAGAAGATTATCCAGTTGAGGTTTGATGACTTTTCTCATAACTTTGTTGTGGAAAGAGAGAATGGTGAATCAACAGACTTGATACACCATCTCTGCTACACTTAAGCAGATTTGACATTGCTAAGATAGCAGAGAAGCCATTCTCTAATTCCTCAAACTCCCAAGTAGCCACTCACATTAGAAATCATCTAGTTGGTCTTCATCTTGTTGAGTTAATAAAAAAGGGAAGAACAGAAGAGGAGTTGAAGCTGAGAAAGGATGAAGAAGAAGGTGCCACCACTGAAGGAAGGTCATTCCTTCAAATGATTCAAGGAACTACTTCAGAGTCCATAGTTACATGGGAATATGACTATAATTCCCATCAATTAACTCTCTTCAGAGGACCACAACAAAGGGTACATGTCATTCACCACAACAGATTGGATCTCCTATCTACCAAGGACTTGTATAAGCTTCTCAGCACTACTTCTGGAAAGAATAATGAAACTAACAAATATCTTCATTCCTTGGTGCTGAAAGTTTTGAGAAGAAGAAGAGAGTGAAGTTTTGGTAGCATCAGCTTAGGGGGAGTTTGTTGGATCAGATGAGGCTGGTGCAACCAAAACTATATTTAGAAGATTTTGAGTGCAACTGAGCAAAGGCTTCCAAAGACAAAGATGCACTTTCAAAGCAAAGTTAAAGGTCTTTCAAAGCTTAAGAATAAAGATATTTAGAAGGAAGAACTAAGTCTTTCAAGACTAAGTAGTTCTCCTTTCAAAGTATAACACTTAGAAGATTCAAGACAAAGTCTTCTAAAGGAAAAAGGTCATGAAGACTTGCTGAAGTCTCGGAAGAAGTTATCTGTTCCGAAGTATAAATGGTTTCGGAAGACTTTATTCTTCCAAAGCCATTTTACCTTCAGAAGAACTATGGACCAGTGGACATAAGTATGGTCTGACTGACAAGTCTGATATACTGCATGGCGTTTTCCCACGCCCATGTAGTTGACTATACTTTATTCCACTTTTCACTTTTATCATTTAGTACAGTTACCAACTTTAGTAGGTAACAAAAGATAAGTCACCTATCAGGACTACCTAATCTAGGATAGTATTTTATCTTCGATACCTTACTTTTAGCAATGTATTATTTGTTTAGATGTAAGATCCAGCTGGTTTTCTAAGTATAACTGCCTGTAGATAATGGTATATATAGTTTCTCAATGTAACTCATGATGCATGCTTTTTAAGAGTCTTGTAAACACTGAGTTGGGAAGTAATATATGCAAGTATCTTAAAAAACCATTTCTTAGGTTCATTAACTTAGTATATTATCATAAACTTAGTTTGAGATTCTGCATAATCACACGAGTGAGACTTCGTGAGTTTGAGAGATAATATTGTGTTGAGAGACCAACGTCGATCCTGCAAAAGTCGATTAGAAAATTGTGCTCACTAAGATTTAGGGTACAGTTTAAAATAATAGAGTCAACTGTAACAACTTTTTGATCGACTTTTTCTATTGTAAAGGTTTTTCCTAATTTGGTTCGGGAACTGGCAAGTAAAGGTGCAAATCCAAGGATACAAAACTTTTATCGGTAATGGTATCAAATAAAACTAAAACATAATAAATATTGATTAGAAATATACCACTTACCATATCGTTGTTGTATTGGGCTTGATGGGCATTGATGTTAAAAGCATGCCCTTGAGCCATTACAACTAAATTAGAAAGTTAGAGACATTGATTGACGAAATGATCACCACATTGATAACATGCATGACCCTGAGTGATAACAGGGACCTTTACACAGTCCTTCAAACATTCGAATTATGACCATAATGACCATAATTTGTGCACTACAAGCACTACATGTTAGTAGGATGATGACATTTGTAGGATCTATATTATAGGAAATTTTTGGTGTAAGGCTTCTTTGCTGGGGTAAGGTTTCTTTTATGGTGTTTGATTAACAGAAGCTAGTTTGATTAAGCATAATAGCAGACATGTCCACAACAAATTTTGAGCCTTAGTCTTTCTTTTCTTGTTCTTGGATAAAGATTAAGGCTTATCCTCCTTGGTCGTCTTACTGGTTGACTTTTCAACAGTATTTTTACTATGCTTCCTAGTTAAAGTCCCAGCCTTCATATGATTATCAGTTAATTGAGTAGCTAAAGAAATGGTATCCTCAATAGTACTAGGATTTTTTCACAAAATAGTATCCTGAATCTACATTGGGAGACCACCAATGTACTTTTCGATAGCCTGAGTTAGAGGAGTGACTTGATGGGGAACAAGAAAACTGAGTTTGTGAATCAGTTAGTGTAGGCAAAATTTTTATGGCTGCCTTGAGACAACTGCCAAAATTCAGCTTCGATCTTTTTGATTTCTTTTATCGGACAGAACTCCCGAATCATGAGCTCCTGAACTTCATCCCAAGTTAAGGCCATTGCAACATCAGTTCTACATGGACGCTTCTTCCCGTTCTACCAAGTGAGTACACATTTTGAAAGAATATCAGGAGATCTTGTGAGAACTAGATGGTGGGTTTTATGAGGAATAAGAGAATTCAAAATCACGTTACGATATTCCAAGTGTAAACGTTTATTTCGCAAACCAAAATGAATACGTTGACTTATCAAAGTATTAATTCCACCACAAACTTAATGAAGACATCCTTACCTATAAGTGGACACTCACCCCAAGGGTTCCTAGGTATAGTAAGAGATCCATATGTTTATTTGGATTTATATGAATACCTTTACTAGATAGAACACCCCAAGGTACAAGCACCCACCCTTCCAGCATTGCACGTGTTTAGTTATGGGACCTAGATGTTGACGAGAATTGAAAACAATGAATAAAATTCAAATTTTAAAGTTTGGGGAATCCATTTGATTTAGTCATTATACCTCTAGTTAAGAGCCATGAGTTTTTTGATCGTAATTGAGCGTAAATGAATAATCACATAAGACATATTGCATATGCATATAAATAATAATCATGACTTAACATAAGGAGTCATGTGTCACACCCCCGCTGAGAGCGGAAACACGGGGATGCGAGCGAGACGGGATCGTCATAACACATGGTTAACAATAGAGATGCAATATATATGTAATTGATGACATAGCGTGTCATGAATACACCTGGCACAAATGGAGACTTGTGTCGTGTTTAGTCAATATCCACGACAGCATAGCCATAAGCATAAACAGAAACTTATAATTGATTCACATAAACGATTCACATAATCACAATAATTGTATTCTTGTATGAAATTCCCACAACCCGGGAACAAGTATCCAAAATAATGTTAATTGTTTAATGGATTGCAAAAATGTACAAAATAATTGTTCATCATGTATGTTCTGTCTCAAAAATGCATCCTAGAGTCTCCACTAAGGCAGCACTCCTAGATCTTCAGTTATCATTGTTACCTGAAAAGATATGCTCAAAATTGTCAACAATAATGATGGTGAGCTTCGCAGGTTTAAATTGTAAACATGTAATTGATGTTGTATAGTGTTTGTAGTGGAATACCGTGCATACAGTTATAAGCAAGGAAAATCACATACCACGAGTTTTATACAACCAAACCTAATGACGTACACACAACAACTTGTCGGAATATATTCACCCAAGGCCCGTTCCTGGCAGTGTGACTGTACTCACGAGCAACCATCTGTCAAGGGTGGGGGTGTCAACCCAGTAGTACTACTAATACCTATCTGTTAGTTCCAACACCGGAATTAATGGTTGTAAGAAGAACCACACAGTAACATCATGTATGCATCAGATATGTACTCACAAAACAGTATCACGTTG
>BJCO01759495.1:0-18406 GCA_018326465.1 Flaveria floridana | reverse complement strand
CAAACAGGGCCATGCGCCTAGTGATTGGCCTTAGAAAAATTTCAAGTAAGGACATGCACCCAAACAGGGCCCATGCGCCTGAAATTATGACTTAGAAATTTGAAGTATAGGATGATGCACCAAAACAGTAGTCCATGCGCCTAGAAATGCCTTAGAAATTCTAACTGAAAGTTGATGCGCCTGAACAGTAGTTCATGCGCCCAAATTTTTGAAGAAATGACTAAGTGTTGGGGCTCATGTGCCCCAATAGTGCTCATGCGCCTGGACCCCCATGCGCCCAAGTGATCCATGCGCCTAAGTGAAACTGTTGTTTGATGAGGCGCCCGCATAGTGTAAATGGGCCCATACAGGGCTCATGCGCCCAAATAGTGTTGGTGCGCCCAACACTTAGAAATTTTTTACAGAATTTTCTGGGAGTCTGTGCTTTAGGGTTTTGACCGTGCTTGACTAAGGGCTTATTAATGATGATGTTTCATGCATGATATGATTACCTATGATTGTCCCTTATTATTGTTACTGCCATTATTATCATTAATTTATTATTATTAACAATATTATTATTATTTTAATATTGTTAAGTACGAGATGACATTATGTGGAATGTTTATGCTCAAACGAAAATTATTATCATTAATGAAGTGAAAGATTAATGATGAAGGAAAAATGGAACGTAAATGAATAAAGATAAGTCTTGCAAGCTAACGTACAGAGGTGATTGACTCGGTGTCGCGAAAGACTCACAGGGCAAGTGCAATCCTTGAGATTGCCATAGAGGTGAGCGACTCGGTTTCACGAAAGACTCACAGGGCAAGTGCAATCCTTGAGATTGCCATAGAGGTGAGCGACTCGGTGTCGCGAAAGACTCACAGGACAAGTGCAATCCTTGAGATTGCCATAGAGGTGAGTGACTCGGTGTCGCAAAAGACTCACAGGATAAAAAGGGAAATCATTAAGTTTGCTAACGAGGTGAGTGACTCTGTGTCGCGAAAGACTCGTTAAGGTAATCATAAAAGTATGAATTGAACGAATGATGAAGATATTAATACTACTACCAATGTGTACGTATGATGTATGATCGCACATAAAAGTGAACAATGATTCTGATACGAAAGTAAAGTATGTTTTAATATAAAACTAGGGCTCACTCAGCAATGCTGACTTTTATGCATTTTCAGTTGACAGGTAACAGGTTGCTGAGGATGGCACATGGGTGAAGCTACTCAGCGAGCACGACTCACATCCATTCATGTTTTGACAATACTATTGTTTTGTAATTCATTCAACTGATCTTTTATGACTCATGAACTACGATGTATTGCTTAACAACAGTGTTTATAATGAATGAATGTTTTTGTTAAATTAATTCCGCTGCTTAAATTTATAATATGTAAATTTTTATGTGAATATTGTTGTGAATGACCAACGGTAAGCGTCCCGGGAACGGGGCCTTACAAATTAGGACCTTTCATTTCCAGGCTCAGGAATTCAGACTCCAGCTTCTCGAGTTGATTGTTGGGGCAGTATTTGTTGGTGATCAGTTCCCTAGATTTGGTCCAACTCATTCGGTTAGCAGCGTTTCTTCCCCGGGGCTGAGTATCCATCTTCCACCATTCTAAAGCCGATCCCTTGAGTGATTGGGATGCGAACCTCACCATATGGTCCATCTTACGCTCACTGATGTCCAGGACAACTTTTATTTCATCGATCCACTGGTAAGTCTCTATCTCACCCTCGGTGCCATAGAAATCTTTGGGCTTCCATGCCATGAAGGTTTTGTAGGATTATCAATTCTTCAGTGCTTCAGCTTCCTCGTTGTTACCCTCGTCATTCCCGAATCCATCATTACCACCGGGATTTCTCCGGTCCGTATTGATCTGGGCGATGATGGTCGGAATGGCGTTAGCAATATGTTGTGCTACGAGGTTGTTGATTCTCTCATCATTCTCTTGATTAGCATTCTCCCACCGAGGAGTTCCTGGTGGTGTAGGTTGGTTTCCGGTTTGTCTGGCCTCCTCACGGCGGCCTCTAGTAGCTCATCGTCTTCCAAACCGGGTTCCTCTCCTAGTCGGCATTCTAATAGCATCACAGATAAATTCATTTAGCATCTTATAATTGGTTTTGAGTAGCCCAAGCATCATTTACCCTAACGTATCCATCCTAGAAGGAGGGAGTGTAATATACACACCACTAATATCTCTAATAATGTTTTACAAAAATTATTTTAAGAGAATTCATCCAAAATGGACACAGGCCAAACTTGCCAACACATAACATGACACATAGCAGTTCAATACAAATAGTTTAGCAAAATTTAGCATTCATGGAAATAGTTTCATAGATAGATTAGGTCAATAGTATCAGCAAACATAGTTGAATTAGAGTTATACTCTTACAAGTTGGAAGGTGCTATCACCCCCATAATAATAATAATAGTATCAGATAATAATAGAAATAGTTTCCTTCAATTGTCTAAAAGACAGATAATCCCACTTCCTCTCCATGCTTTCACATCCACTTCTTCAGCCATACTAGCCATCCTGAGTTCTTCTTCTGCTGTTCTTGCTCCAACCGCTAGACCCCATGTGAAGCCATCATGGCCTAAAACTGGGCAGACTGATAGGTCCAAGTGGCGTGCTGGAGTGTCAGCTCATGACGACGGACGGTCTTAAAAATCTCTTCCAGTGCAGCATCGGAGGGTCCTACGTCACTTGCCCGGTGGCTAGACAGGGAGTATCGGTCACCAGCTGGCACACTAGGGCCGTCATACATGTTGTGCCTAGGTGGTATCCAGTGCTAGTCATGTGGGTGGTGTCAGAGTGGGTCAAATGGCAGAGGTGCAGGTATCGAAGTCCTAATAGGTGGTGGAGGAGGAGGTGGCATCCTAAAGGAGACTGAGGGTCCTGGCCTAGCACTCTTATGTGGGCGGGTGATAACACGCGCACCCTTATCCCCGATAGGTGGGATAGGTGAGTAGGTAGGAGCAGCGACAGGTGGTGAATGGGAGCGCGTCCGGCTCTTGGGGGGACGTCGAGGAAGAGTCTTCTGACTGCTCAGTGTCGTCGGATGTAACGGATATCCCGCCTGGATGTCCGCATCTCCTCATGCATTCCTCATACACTGTTCGTGGCGTCGCCTTCTTAAGGCTCCCAGTTGGTGCAGTACCGTCAGTTGGGTATGTCGGTGCCTTTCCTTTGTGAGCCATAGCTCTGGTATCCTACAAAAAATATCATGAGTAATTTAGTTTCTCATAGCTCATGATTGTAATAATAATAGTACTTATAGTAGTAGTGATGACAATAGTATCAGATATCCCAATAGTATCTATAACCAGAGGTATCAATAAACAATAGTATCATAAATCAGTAGTTTCTTCAAATCATAACAGGAAAGGTAGTTTATCTTAGGAAAACCTTTAGACCACTTCAAAAGAAATTTCAAAAATCATAAGTTTCAAACAGATAAGGTCAAATCATTACCTAAAGGTCCATGCTGGAATTTACGCGTCCGGTAAATTCATGATTACGTTGATCAAGTGTAATCATCAATTTACCCAACCCGATCATCCTAACACTTTCCCACAAGGATGGTCCTAAGGTATCATGGTTGTAGCTTAGGGTCTACTATGGCATTCCCGACTTCTCTACAACCTTTGGCTCTGATACCAATCTGTCACACCCCGGGCCCAGGTAGGGTGGGACGTCACAGACTAGCAACAACATATGGCCGGAGAAACAAACCATCATCAGAGCACAAAAGGAGAGAACATCACATGGCATTAATGTTTAAAGAAAACTCGGGCTAGAAGCAGGTCTAGCCCCCGACACAAGTACATAATTCATCAGTATATATCGTTTACAACAATAACAAATGTAAATTGTTCAAAATGTTTTAAAAACATAACAAGCCAATGCCATGGGTCATGGAGCTAGGTCAAGGTCTTCTACAACAGCTAGACTCCCATCACGTATTACCTGAAACATGCTCAAAAGAAAATTTGTCAAATAAAAAGTTGGTAAATTCAAGTGCTTAAAGTTTAAAAACAAAAGGATTCAATAGAATCCTTATTTAATTTAAAGGGATCATAGTTTCATTGTTGTGGGGGATCACAATCAACCCTGCACTTAGTCCCGGCTAGCTTCTTCAAAAGTTAAGCGATACCGGTTAATCCTGAAGGAAGAACTGAGCCTCAAACCAGCATACCATACCTATCGGACGGTACACCATAGTATCTTATAAAACCTGTTACATGCCACAAACGACCCCGCAGGATCTCAGTGTGGTACCCTTCCCGTTCATCACAGAATGCACTGTGTGTGGGGGATTCCCTAAGTAGATCTACCCATATAAAACAAGCGGTTTACACAAGAATTAATGACTGTGATAAAAGTATCAGCACGTATCAACATTACCACAACATATAGCATCATAATATAGCACAGAAATAGTTCAGTTTAAACAGAGCACGCTTCATCCTAAAATAATAGTAAAAAGGGGGTCACTAGAACTCACCTTAAGATTCAAGCAAAGGATTCTTCGTGTACCGAGAAAAGTTTCAAGTCTAGCATCCTATCATAAAGATTTAAGTGATAAGCCACTTATTCTAAGGTTATGGGAGGTGCACTAGGTGTGTCATGAGGTTAAATGTCCTACTAGATTTTGATTTGCTAAAACTTGTATAAAAAGTTTCATTTTATAGTAAGTTTGAGTCTCTTAAGGAAAAATACATGTTTTACTATGTTGGATCATTTATACAAGTTAGTTTAAGTTCACAAAATGATTATTAGTTCAAGGGGGCCGGCTTATAGGAATTTGGCAAAATTTACAGTTTAGTCCTCTAAGTTTCCAAAATTTATATTTTCTACCCTAAAGTTTGCTTCTTTCCATTTATTGACTTTTATGGCCAAATAATAGATTTTTGAAGTTAAGTAACTCATTTTAAATATGTTAACTCCCAATTTTTCAGAATTTAGGCTCGAGTTTAGAATTTTTTCTTTTTACGTTACCGATTACGGTAAAACCGAAGGTTTTTAATGGTCAAATGTTAATTTACTATATTTTGAGTCTTATGCCTTTAAATATCATTTTAAGGACTTTTTTATAATTTTAAAATCTGTTGAAATATATTTTAAGCCTCTTTTAGGTTTAACCCGTTTAAACGCGTTTTTACCCGGAACCGACCGTTCATAGGCATGTTTAACCAATTTTTCACCATTTTCAGTCTTAGAGGTCTCAACTTACTGAAATAACACATTTTTCATAGGTTTTAGGTTTGTTCCTTTATTTTCAAAATTTTCTTCCAAAATTCACCCGGTTAAGACCCGTTTTTAACTAAAAATTTCTTTTAAATTGTCCTTTGATCATTTAATCAACAAATCTGACCTAAAACACTTTGTTAACCCTTTTAGAACCTCAAATTCATTTTAAGATGGTTAAAACCTAAGTTCTCTTATTTTTTGTCTTTTCACAACCTTTCGGGTCCTAAAATAAGCTCAAAATACCTACAAGTCCATACTTTTATTATTTTCAGCCATTAACATCACCTTATACACCTAATAACACCAAAACTTACTGAAATAATAGTTCTAACTCATGGTTTTATCATATAGCCCAAGAACAAGTTGTAGATAGGTGATTTCACCATTTTAACCCATTACACATGTGTAAAACATTAGGGATCGTGCATAAACATTACCAAATCATTTTGTAACTTTTAAAACAGGTTATTAAGAGTTCTATAAACCATTTATAATCATATTACAAGCTTTGGTTTGGAGGTTACAAGTCATAAGGGTCAGATGATGCAAAAGTCACCCAAAAAGAGGGTTTTCATGGTGGAAATCAGGTTTTATCCATAGAATGACTAATATATCGAATGAGATACTTTCAAGGATGTTAAAATCTCCTCAGGAACAAGGTTGTAGCAGCAAGTTTCTGTTAGATCAAGGAAAGTAAGGTTTTTGGTAGATTAAAGAAGGAATAATACATGACATAGCTTGTTTCAGGTAAGATGAAGCTTACTCTTTGTATGGTTCATGATTTGGAGAGTGTACAAAGACAAAATGATCTGGAAAGATTTGAACAAGGGCTGGAGAGTCTCGAACTTGCAAGAACCAAGCACTAAAGTTCACAAAATGGCACCTTCTTGCTTGGTTGAAGCTTGGAAAGTGTTGGAATGTTGGTGTTCTTCGAATCTCTTGCTGAAATGGTGTTGAAACTGTGGTGTGTGTGTGTGTTTTCATGTGAAAGAAACCAAGAGGGAGAGAAGTGTGTGTGTGTGTCTAGTTTGAAATGGAATTGCATGTAAAAAGAGTGGAGGAGAAGAGGGTGGTATGTTTAGTAGAGCAAATGGGAGGGGATAGGTGGTTAAGGGGCGGCCGCTTTTGGCTCTAGTGGGAGAGTTTTGATTTAAATTTTAATGGTAATTAGTTATTATGTAGTGTAGTGTAGTATTTTTGGTGGTATAATATAGTTAGTTGTTAAGTTTGTTAAGTATATATATATATACATATATATATACATATATATATATACATATATATATATATATATATATGTGTGTGTGTGTGTGTGTGTGTGTGTGTGTGTGTGTGTGTACTTATTTAAGCCAAATTATGTGTGTGTATATATATATACACACATTTTTAATTATTTCAATTAAGATTAAGCTATGCAAGGGTGACTAATTGGTTTTCCCGAAACACTAAGTTTTCCTCAGTTAAAGCTTGAACTAGCTAAATCATCACAAAATAACACATGAAATAATAAAAATGGTAATAATAACAACAATAATAAAAATGCTAATAAAAATATTGGCAATGGTATTAATATTAATATTAATTGTATGGGTAATGATGCAGGTTGATAAAGGTTAGAGTTATGACCTTGAGGTCGGTTGTTACAAAAGATACCAAAGTTCACTCAATATCTGGATGATCTTTATTCACATAATAGCTTGCTATATATATAGCATTACAGACTCAAATCATCGACTAACATCCACAGAACAATAAGCTAACAACCCAGAAGACTCGATAACAAAACAAGACTCAGTAACTTACCGTTACCTTACCGTTACCTAATAAACACACATGCAATCGCATGGGCTTATGGACAACATGGTGGACTCCTAATGACACAACTTTTGGGTCATAGCCCATTATTGACTTAATTAAACCCAACAATTGATGTATGCATGTACAAATCCTAATTTTGTATTTTGAAGATGATAAAAATTAGACTATATATATGTTGAATGCCACCTAAAGGAACTTATATGATCATATGTTTTGCTCCCACTCCTTGAATAAGTAAAATACATTAAAAGCCGTTTGCAATAAGTGATAATCATATCGCTCCACAGTTGATGACAAGGGGCGAACATGGAACGATCACTAATCCTCTTGCCCAAGATCACTTAATTCAAGAAGAGAGAAGATCCATGGTCGATGGATTGTTGGATCATGGAACGACCGTGGACATTGTATTGAAAGTTTATTTGAACTACAGCACACAAGACTGCTTCAACAATACACATCTTTAAAAGGATAACGGAGGTATATTGAGGCGAGCTAAGGAAGTAAAAGTATATAAATTTTAGATTAGATGAGAATTTATAAAGACAAATTCTCCAAGTTTATACTAATTAATAAGGTTTCCGGGACCAATTTTTATAAAATATATATTGATAGAATTTAAATAACAAAAATCTTCTAAGTGGATAACTCTTAAATTTATTCAGGTTAAAGATGAGTGGCTTAAACGAATGAGAAAAATCAACTAAAAAGTAGAAGACAAATGGAGAATCATGTAAATTAAGATGCTTAACATACTAAGGAATGGTCTCTCTTCTATTTGATTAAAAGACTATTTGGTGATATTTTAATGATTTTATTAAAAGGTTATCTTTTAATCAGTCACAGATATAATATGTTTGTTTTACATAAAAGTTACATCTTAATTGTTCATGAAGCCTCTTAATAAATGAGTTTTGAAAACATGCTAAGTGATTCATATACTAACTTTTATTTAGCAAGACCTTTTAGTAGTTAAGATTAAATTACCAAACAACATCTAAGAAAAAACCACTTTAAACATATACGTGTCTTCAATGCTTAAGTACTGAAATATCAAAATCAGTTTTGGACTCATTGAAACAAATTTAGTTTTGAAGAAAAGAAAAGAACAAAAGGAGTATGACACATGCACGATTTGATCATGTATCAATTGTGGGGAGTACAAAAATTGCATGGTCTGTAAGCCTCGAATCCAAAAGACCCCATAGTTGCATTGATACATCCTAAGCATAGTTCTCAAATTGGAATTTAATAAATATAAGCGGTGGAAACATTCAATTCATTACAATATTCATTCATTAATAAGACTAAGATATTCATACATAAACTTCAAAAGAGTAGGATGCAATGGGTAGTCTTCTTCCATGATAGGGTGACTTCCTACTTTTATAATTACTTGTATCAATCTAATATGCATGTTAAAAAGTTAGCTTTACAAAGTGAGTTCTAGTCTTCATTCAAACATAACATTGAACATCTTGGAAAGCATCATCTTTATATTTTATTGTTACATGCACGACATATACTAGTAAAGTTACATACTAATGCTTATAATATATATATACACATGCTTATACCAATATAAGACTCCATTTCTTGCCACGCTTCCACATAACAACACACATTGAACTATCTTGTAACAATTACAAAACAACATAACCAATGATCACACACCATAATATTTGCTTGCACAAAGACAAGACTTCATAATATTTGCTTGCTCAAGACAAGTCTTCATAACCATTCTCTTCCACTTGTAATAAATGCAATCCATTTTTCGTTAATATGAAAAAGCATTAATATGTAAAAGCATTTAATAGTCCTTTCATCCATTAATCTTACATAGTCAAGAAAATTATTCAGTCCACTCACCATATCAAAATATTCATTTTATCATATATAATATTACGTGCCTATCCCTTTATTTCAAAATATTTCATAAACACTTTAATCATCAGCCCAAAAACAATTTAAGAAGTAACGTCAAGAACTCAGCTAAGGAATATACTATTGTATACCATAAGTTGAATGAGCTGACACCTACAACACGCCAGAGTCACCAAAAAATAAACATAAGTTCTCATGTGAAATAGGTCAATTTTAAGTAACATGGCGCTATATCAATACTTAGTTTCATATAAACTTTCGGGGTGAAAGGTTTAGTTGAAAGTTATAGGAGAAATAAGTACATAAGTGAGAGTCCTTAGGCGAAGGTGTTAGGCGAAAGCCTTTGAAAGAAAGTCCTTAGGTGAAAAGTCTTATACCTTTTACTAATGTTTCGGGAGAACATTTGGGGACTCTCGTGTACATCATGAATGTACCTTGAAGAACCCTAACATCCGCTTTCTTCTGTTTTGATCTAAAGGCTACTTTTTTGTTGTACAAGCATTAGTATCTTCAAATAAATCCAGTTCCGATTTTAACATGCAATGCTAGTTTCATAAAATTAGACCAAATAACATATATGTCCCAATTTTTTTTGTATTTACATTGACTAGAGTTGCTAGCATGCAGCTAGAGGGGATTAGTAGCATCAAGCTTACTAACAAGAGTCTTAATAGTTACCACCAGACTAGAACCAGACATTGTGAATAAAGAACAAACAAGTTAAAGAATGATATCACACAAGCATAGGCACATGCACAAAAAAATATTTAAGATTAGAGCCAAGTTATCATGTAACTCTTGGTGGTTGATGAAGGATTAATAAGAGATCTACTGATGTAATACACAAGGGAGAGTAATTACACAAGTGTTGTACAAATGTAGACCGATAGGTTCCAAGTTAAAAACCCTAAGAATTAGAAGCGTCTTATAGTGTTTTGAACATAAAATCCTAAGGTTGATGATAAATCATCAATTACTCTAGAGACACCTACAAAAACCGGATCAATACCATAAGTGTTAATATAGGGTTCCATATCTAAAAACCTAAAACTCACCAAATACCAGCAAAAGAACCTAAATCAACAATCGATAGCCTACCAAAGCCATTGATACCATGTCATCAAACATGACTATGATTTCATTAAACCCAACAAAACAATAACTAATTAACAAAAATAATACGAACAGATTCAACTAGTAACAACCCTAAAATCAAACTTCAAATCATAAGCTTGATGATCTGAGATACAAATATTAATGTCGACAAATACACAAGAATACTCAGGAATATCAGTTGTGATGAAACCCTAGAAAATAATCAGTCGCACATCAAAGTTCTGATAAAAATTGGGATTTTAGGAATAAGAGAATGAGAATATGACTCGTTAATCCTCACTTATAAAATATATAGTGATCTACAAATATTGTGGATAATCAACCCTTACCCATGACCCGCATGTAATTCAAAGATAAATGGGTCATGGGGATATTATTTACTTGGTTTGCTAGCTTCTCGCTAGTTCTATATTAATATTAAAAAGTTTCTTCTTTCTCATTATAGAAAATAGAAAAAGGAAGATAAATAAAAGCTTATAGATATGCCACTTAAATCTTATATGAAAATATAAAAAATTGATATTATAGAGATGAAATGACACATGAAGTCTTCTTTGTCATCTATAAGTAGATAAGATTACAATGTCATCTTCTCATACGACAGCAGAAATTGGGGAAGCCACAAAACAGATCTAGAGAAATTTGCTAAGGTAATCTAGTATCTTCTCCTAGTTTTCTTTAATATATTCCTAAAACGATAATTCTGGACTTGTGCGTCGAAATCTGCTTAAAAACTGATATTAAATCATCATTTATAAAATGATGCGTAAAATACATCTTTTCATAAAAGCTTTGAATCATCTATTATGAACCTTTGTAAGACAGTTGCATCTAAATTTAATAGTTCAATCACTGTACCCTTTTAACCTGGTTTTTGGAGAAAGATCTAAAATTCTCTCCAGAAATTCAACTTTGTTATAGTTTTGCTAAAATAATTCATAGTTTTGCTATCATTCTCTCATATCTAAATCAGTGCACAGAAAAAAAATGATTTTGGCACTGTAAATATGCATGTTTCACCTTTTGTGTTGGAAAAGATATTATCCAAAACCTTCATCAACAATTTATTTTGTAAATGTGCAACATTATTTGTGAACCGTGAATCTATTTGATTATTAGAGATGAGCTTGTTATGATTATGGTCACACTATACTGGCAAGTACTGATGACTAGATTATTATATTGTATTCTAAGTTTTAACTCTAAGATTTAGCTTTTATGAACTCTAGTTTCTTTACTATAACTCTAAAATGATTCTGATTTCTTACATAAATCCCACGCCTGAAGCATATATACTGCCAGATCTTAAGACCTTGCTAGTCGATGATTGCAATTTTATTGCCCTTTAAAAGGTTCGACAGCATTTTTCACAAATTTGTGTATCAAATTTTAAGTATACATGCATGCTTATAGTTTGGTATTGAACCGGATTTTAAAAGGGTTTATCGACATTTTGAACTTCAATATTTTCATGTGTGAAACCGGAGCAATGTTCTATCTCCGTTTTGGCTTATTAGAGAGCGCAGAAAATGATTTGTGATTATCATTGGTTTGACCACATAATCTTGAGGACCACTGTAAGCAGTGGATATTTGTTGTTAAATAGTTGTGGTTTTGACTTTTGAGGGCTTGTATTAGGTGATATATCAATGTATTAATTTCTTAGGAATAAAAGAATTATTCAAAAGGTTATTACAATTGATTCAGAACTCATGGTTGTAGCAAGAGATGAGTTTAGCTATGTTGCAGGTCACTAATCACTTCGTTATCCATTCGCAGTCGATAAAGCAAAGAACACGCGCTTGTAATGGATATCCCATATGGGGCATGGTTACCTGATTTGGTAAGAGCATCAACTATACATCGTTATTTAGAAATAACAATGTCTGTTATCACAAACTGTTTTGTTGTTTTAAACTGTATGATGATTAACTTTAACTTGCGGACGATAGGATATGGACGATCTTCGTGACTTTGTTAACCAACATCAAGAAACATGTCCTTATAACGAATTTGTGAACTCAAATTCTTCACCAAGCTTCAAAGGCTACCACAATCTACTCACAAGAGATCAATTTGGTAATGCACCCGCGAATAGCGGAGATATGGACAAACAAGACAGCTTTAAGGGTACTATGACGAGCTCTTTTGGTCCTATGTGTGGATCCAAATCCAGCACCTTCACTCTATCTTTTGGAGACTTCACCTCACCAACTGCTATAAACCAAAATCAACTCTATGGAGGATACAAATTTGAATACACTGATGTAATAAAGCGTAAAGACGAGATGAATCTCGATGAACTTCTGCGATCCATAGAGATCCCTAAAAAAGTTTCAAGCACAAGAAGAAACCATAGACAAGCCCAAGAGCATATCTTGGCTGAAAGGAAGAGAAGGGAGAAGTTGACTCAGCGGTTTATTACTTTGTCAGCTCTCTTACCTGAAATTAAAAAGGTATTATCAGTTAACACACCTTAACACTTGCTATTACACTTTATAATTCTGTAATGATTAGTTGATAGGGTTAACTTTATTGCATCTCTAAACTTAATCATTAGAAATGAATTAAATTCCATGTTTAATAAATCTCATATGGAAGTCACTTATATCATGCTTTACTTGATACTGTATATGGTTACTTATTCTCTCTCATAATGTTAGAACTGTAGCATTTCCTTTGTGCTTGTGTAGCTGAAGTAAGAAGTAAATTGTAAGTAGAGTTCTGACCCATCTACACGTCAGACATCTTTTTCAGCAGGAGAGTTGATTATATGTGCCAGAAAAAGTAGCTAGACACGGAAACATGCATGATTACAAAGTGAAATAACAAGCCAAACGTTTTCCCATAGTTTCTAGTACGAAATGATCAATTCACTATAAATTAGATGGAGTTTTCCCAAAGATTACTTATCTGTTAGTCATTTTAGTGACATTAAGGTCATTTAAGTGAAATGTTATTTGCGTATAACCAAAAGAAATTGGAGTATACACTGACTTAAGTTAAGAGGTGTAAAGTGCACATTAAGCTTAGACTATTCCTAATTATGGTATAAAAGAACCTAGCTAGTTTAACTATTGAACGACGCGGCTTCAGGGGTAGCGCCATTTGTGGGATCAGAAGTTGAAAAAGGTTGCTTACTTTTGTTCATCAGTATCAACTTTCGTCATTGGTAGCAAACCAAATGTAGGTAGTAGCTTAAGGACTGTTACAACTTTGCTATTTGTATAAAAAACAAATGGTTGGTATCTACGGGTTAACAAAACTGATCATTAGTAGCAATTTATTTTTATATAGCAAAAGAGATTAGAAGTAGCAACTTGTTCTTTGGTAGTAAAAGTAATAAAATAATATGGTAGGACTTGTAACCCAAAATTTGATAGTTAAAGTACTTTTGTAATATGTTCTTCTTTCCATTAGTGCTTTGCTAACGACTTGTTATTAATCCAATTGGCTGTTCGAAAAGATCGTTAGTGGTATTGAAAGTTTTATACCCACTCTTGGATCCATTGCTATAATTCATAGACAAGTATGTTAAAACTCAAGATATATGGTGGATTCTAACTAGTGGGTACATTTCATGACTAAGATGTTACCTCTATAGATCAAAATGACAACCAATTAATTAATCATGTTCAATTCTTGTATCATGTACGTCTAAAATTACTAATCTCAACATAATAATCTTCAATAAAACTAGTGATTTATGTTTAACATTTAAAATGATTATAACCAATTTAACATTTCTAATGATCTGTTATTGTAGATGGACAAGGCCACGGTGTTGGAAGATGCAAGCAAATACATTAAACACCTTCAAAACCGAGTGAAAGAACTTGAAGAAACATCAATTATCGGGAAAAATACCATCCAAGAATCAACTAACTCGATGAGGAAATCCAAGTGTCATGGTGGTCATGATCTAGAGGTGTCCTCTTATGATGACACAAACTCTTTATCTTGTAACACCACTTATGGTCCCGGGATTAAAGTAAGAAAATTAGGAAGCAACGTACTAGTAAGAATATACTGCAAGAGAAACTCGTCGCTTTCATTGAAAGCCCTCACCGAAATGGAGAGACTTCATTTCACCGTCATGTCTAATAGCGTTCTTCCAATATCTAGTACTGCTACTCTAATAACCATTATAGCTCAGGTACGCAACACAACAGTCAATTACTATATATGATGAACATGTTTTCAGTCATCATTTGCTTTCTATTGTTAATATTGTTTGGTAAATGTTTGGGGATTTTTTTTCATTGTATTTTGTAGGTGAGTGAAGATTTCGTCATGACAGCCAAAGATCTTGTAAAATGCCTGCAATTATCTCTTGCAAATTTCCAATGACATGCAGTTGATCTCAGGATTGAATAGTAAAGTAGTACAAGTCCCTAACCTCCTTTTTTTATTAGTGCTATGGAACTAATATGGTTTCAAAATAACATGTTTGCATTCTAAGGTAGTTATTTCTTTAACATCATGTTATCTCTCTAGTGGCAGAAATATGATCAAAACTTTATGGGTTCACATCTCTACGTTAGTTAAAGTTCATTATCTCTTATTCCAAGCAAATAGTTTATATCTTCTCTAAAATATATTAACACAATAGAATTAGGATATGATTATAGTAAAAAAATATTTAATCTAAAAAACTTAAACATAATTTGTTATAAAAAGGATAAAATTTTGGTTATTGTATCAAAAAAACTAGCTCATTATGCCTAATATGTTCATGGTGTCATATATTTTAAATAATTTGTTATATGTATTAATCGTTGTGTTTTATGTTTTAGATTATTTTATGTTATTTTTTGCATTGTTATTTATAGATTGTATGAATTTCTTATCTATCATAATGTTTACAATTACAAGTAAATAATAATGTTATTTTACAAATTTATATTTCAAAACTCATAGTATTCAACATAACACAATGTGTTTTTTTATCATTGTTTTTATAAATTATATAAAATTATTATCTATCATTATATTTTACAATTAAAAGTACACAATAATGTTATTTCACTAATATATTTCTCAAAACTTATAGTGTTTAAAATCATTGGTGGAGCTTGAACATTATCTTAGAGGGGGCGGAGGCGAAATTAATATTCTTTACGGGGGAGTAACTCGATATTTATATAAAAAATTACACTACGGGTCAAAAATTACATTGCCGGACTAAATTTTAACATTACGGACGAAAAAAGAGCCCCCCCCCCGGTCTCCGTTATGCTTCGCCACTGTTTAAGATAACATAATGATAATCAAAAAATACAATTAGACATTTTATCATTGTGTGTTGTGTTTTATATTATTTTGTGTTATTTTGTTATTGTTTTTAATATAGGAGATTAATTAGTTGTTAATTTATTATTATGTTTTACATAATAGATATATAGAATAGTGTTATTTCACCATTATATATATATATATATATATTTATATATATGTATATATATATTATTTTTTTGGAATTCGTCATTTTAGATAAACAAATAGTATTTGGAAAAACATAATAACTAACAAAAAAACACAATGAACTACACTAAATACACAATGATGAATATAAATCATATAAGCTTAAAATTATGAAAAAAAATATTATTATATTTTTATATAACAATAATGTACTCGTTTTAAATATAAAAAATGATTGTTTATGGTGTAATTTTATAAAAAAATATCTTATATGAAAATTGTGAATATTAAATAAAATGGAGGAACTTGAAAGTCAATAAAAGTGACTATGTCTAAAATACCATTTAACAAAATTCTTTCCTATATTTTAGTTTTAACTATTGTTTAAAAATATTAATGATTGAGATTATTTTTTATATTTTTTAGACTTAAAATATTTTTCATTTGAACATTTCTCATAGAATTAAACTATACATGTTCAGTTTCAATTATTAGTTTACATAGTATATGATGCACAAACAATTGATAATCAATATTCAATAGAAACTTCAATATAATTTTGCAAGGATTGTGTAGCCTTGACTTGTTCTTGACATTTGTGTATATACAGACTCCATAGGGATGAATTGACACATCCCCTATGAATCGATGCCTCCGTTCATACGTAAATACAGTTTCATCTATTGGTCTTGCCACTACGACCCTTTGACTTATAATATTTACATAATAGACTGAAACATAACTTTACACTAATTACAAGACTGACCATTAACTTTAGTAACTTTGTGAAATGATTCGGATTAGCTTCACAATTAAATGATATATTGGGTTTTGATTTGGAGCGTCAATTAGTTTATCAATCGATTAAAAATAAATTGTTTGATTTCATATCAAGATCAAAATAAGAATTCTTAGAATTTTCAACGTTAATACCTTGTAATCAATGATGATTCATATTGCTAATTCTAACAGCCACTTCTACGTAATCTAAATTATAATTATCTACACTAATAAATCAAAATATTTTGGAGCCATATGACATTTTTCTAGACAGTCAACTTCATCGCCACCTAAGTCACGTCTACGTGTCCTCACTAGAATAAAACTTATATATGATAGATCTATATTTAATGAAAAATCCTTATAATTAATTGTTGAATTCTTATGTAAGTGCCCGTTCCCGGGCACCTCACAGCTGGTCGATCATCGCACAAAAACATACATTTTTATTTATCTTATATAAACAATGAGCGGAAACAATCAAAATGACATCTCATTTCATCATAAAAGCTTTTGCAAAATAATACATCGTTAATCAATTACAAAATACGTTGTTGCATTACATCACAAAAGCATTATATGAATGGATGTCATCCAAAAGAGTCGAGTAGCCGCCCCGTGCCATGCTCAGCAACATTATCTGCCAACTGAAAACACATAAAAAGTCAACGTTGCTGAGTGAGTTCTAGTTTTATAATAAAACATACTTTTCTTTCAATAAAACCGTTTCTTTACTTTCATGTGATCATACATCATACGTACACATAGATAATATCATTATTATCTTCATCATTCATTCTTTCTTTAACTTTCGTTCATTAATCGTACTTTCTTGTCATTCTTACTCTTTCATCATTACCTCTTTTCTTTACATCAACCATAAACCTTACCCTTCTGTTTCGTGGTACTGGACCTAGGCCTATCATAGACCTTCTATAACGGTGCACCGCACCTCTAGCCACAGTACATAAGGTAAAGTTTAGGTGTACCATTGCCATGTGCAATACCTTTCTGTTCCTGGTGCTGGACCTAGGCCTATCATAGACCTTCTATAACGGTGCATCGCACCTCTGGCCACAGTACCTAAGGTATGCAACAATGGTTCTATACAAATGGTCAATCACAAAGAAATACCCCGATGTGTATCCTCCCTGGGTAGCGAACCCACACACCGTTAGGCTAACACCTTTCAATGGCGTGTCCCTTCCGAGTCTGTTACGACAGCAGGGATGCTCACCTCATACGTTTGCTTGCAAGCCTTTCTTACTCTCGTTCATTATTAATGCATGCATTCATTCATCATGTTCCTCTTTTATTATCTTTCACTTTACGTTACATAATACTTTTCATTCATTCATTAACGTAACACGTAAAGCCACGGGAAAGATAAACATACGTTATAATAAGGAACATCAACATACACAATAGCATCATCATACAGGGCATCATCATACATACATAACATACATCATGCATAAACATGCAACATCATCATGCCCAACATACCCTCTAAGATCCCAACGGTCATCTTACATGTACATACGGGAACTTCCACCTCAAAACTTCCATCTACACTTTCCCCCAAAAGTCAGTAATTAAACTATGCTTCTCTTCAGGTACAACAACCCTATTTGGATGTATGAGCACCTTCAGTCGTATGGCCTCCATGCGACTGGACATCATGCGAATGGACCAATACGGATGAACACCAATGCGGATGAACGCCCAATCGTGCGAATGGATCTCATGCGGATGAAACTAATGTGGATGAACACTTATGCGAATGGGCCTCATGTGGTTAAACACTATGCGAATGAGCATTTATACGAATGGGACCTAAGTCGCATGACTCCCCATGCGACTGGCGCTCCAGTCTTGCGAATGAACCTCAGTCGTGCGAATGGACTCCAATCGCACTCCATTCGGCCGCATGGCTTTCAGTCAGTCGCCTAGCCCTAACTGATGCAGAATGAAGTTCATCCCGAACCCAATCTGCCATTTTCGACCTCCAAGCTCATCCAAACCCATTCTAAGCCCAAATCAACAATCCTAAACCTTAGGAATGCATACTACAACACCATTCAAGCACACACAAGCCCGGAAACAAACTCCAAACGCATCACACG
>BJCO01759355.1:0-18507 GCA_018326465.1 Flaveria floridana | reverse complement strand
GACCATACAAGCTAGCTATCCACATAACCGGCTCTAGATGCCATTGTTGGGTTTGTTAGAACACAAAAACGTAGTTTAACCCATTAAACTTTCTGAAAAACGCAGCGAAAGTTTAGCATTATAACTTTGTTTATAAGCTGAAAATCATGTTCTTATTATGACATACATATGTTTTAAAACAAACCCAAAATCAAAGGATCATAATATGTGAATAAACAAGCTATGAACTTATGTAAATGCACATATAATCACAGCTACATTGAGCTGTGATTACTACCTTTCAGCAGCAACAAAATCGACCAAAAGAAGATGTTAGATGCTTAAAATCTCGGCCAAGGCTCCAAGGAAGAAACCCTCAAGCTTGTATACCCCAAGCTCTTTGCAAACACCTCTTCTTGCTAGGTAGTTTATCACCAAAACAACACAAAATTTCTCTTCAAAGGCTCCCTAATGCTGCTGCTGGCCGTAGCTTCTTAGAGAGAGAGAGAGAGAGGAGTGTTTTGTGTGTGTTGCATGTAATGAGAATGGTTGAGAGAATGGGAGAATCCAAGACTAGTTAATGTGTGTGTGGTATCCAAGGCAAAAAATTGTCCAATGTTAAAAAAGGGGGGCGGCCAAAACTAATTCAAAAAGGGTTTTCCCCCTTTAAATAAAACATACACACACATTAAAAATGGTCTTGCAACTAGACACGTAATTAACCATTTAATTGTATGTACAAGTTGTATAACTTATATAATTAACCATTTAACTTATAAGTTATAATTTCTCATTATTATTTGGTGTTATCTAACTTATTTAAATAACACTTCAAATAATATTATTGAACAAAATATTCTAATATGGTGTTCCCTCTCATTTACAACTTGTTTAGAAACCCCATTTCTAAATTGGTGTTAATATTTAATTGCATGATAATATCATCAATTAAATATTAATTGGTGTTTGCTAAGCTTGTTATTGAGTATAACCCGACTTGGATCATAACGTACTAACCGCATCAATATTCTACGTGTCTTGGGCATATAGAATCCTACACATCCGTAGAAGATCTTCAGATGTTTTTGTAGGAAACATATCGACGGAAGAATAAAAATGTTCATCCGTAGATGTTTCTTACACATAGCCAACTTCACAAATTGACCAAGTATAATGTTTTTTTACATGCAATCATACACATAAATCAACACACATATGGGTTAACCTATATACATAATGCATACATCAAAATAATGAATCACAATCATTCATTACAAGTATTGATTAAAGTTCTAAGCCTATACAAGATGATCTAGTTTTATGGTTCCTATACCTAACAAACAAGATAAGGTTTTCAAGAATGTTGTATATTGCTCCCAAGTTATATTACAAATGCTACAAAGCATAAAGATAAATACAAGAACCTAAGATACTTATACTACATCCTACAGTCGGCTATACTTTGAAAGATAGCTGGAACCACTAATCTAGACAACAAGATCAATGTAAAGTAAAAGGCAGAATGCCTTCTGACTTGTGACTATGACATGT
Source organism: Flaveria floridana (assembly GCA_018326465.1). Lineage (NCBI taxonomy): Eukaryota > Viridiplantae > Streptophyta > Magnoliopsida > Asterales > Asteraceae > Flaveria > Flaveria floridana. The sequence goes on along the minus strand of BJCO01759355.1, from coordinate 16,977 downwards.
CATGGCTGACATCCTAATATATCACAAAAGGATAAAAGCTACAAAGTAGAAAGTTTCAGATCAATGACCATAATCCATAGTTAAAAAAGCATGGACCTTTTCACTAGTTTATCTAAGTTGATGAGTCTTCAGAATGGTAGTGGAAAGTTGTTTAGCTTTTTGTCAAAAGGTGATTAGAGAAAGCATGTCTTCTCTGTCTTCAGAAGAAATCAGTCTTCAGTCTTTGGCTTCGGAAGACTTTGTCATTGAAGCTTTGGAAGACTTCATCTTTGGCTTCGAAAGTATTTGTTAATTGGCTTCAGAAGATTTTACACTTAGCATGTTTCCATTGAGTTGTGTAAAACTTCCAAAGTAACTCCACTATGTACTTCATGCATGCATGCTGGGAGCTCTTTGGTTGCTTTGGTTGCATCATCCTTTAAGTGTAAACCTTACAAACTCCCCCTAGGCTGATGCTACCAAAACAAAGGAGATTATTCAGATATTGACTGTCCTCATTAGGATAAAGACCATTCATTATTCATCATTTGGTCAGGATCCCTCAGACTCTCATAATATCTCCTCATGTCATAGAGATCGTGCAGAGGAAGATCAAGCAGGTCTTGCAAAAAGTAGACATGTTGACCTCCTTACTCTCTATTGACATAACATCTGTCTAGATTTATAGTAAAAGTCCAGGACAAGATGGGTCTCCCAGCTATAACAGGCTTTACACGTGTTGGACTTGGTTGAGCAGCCTCTTCTTGAGCTACCTTAGTATACTTTTCCTTATCCTGAGGTGTATAGGTGGATGCCTTGGACTTCTTCTTCTTCTTAGTGTCCCTCTTCATGGCCATCATTTTCTCCTCTTTGCAGAATTTAACTGAGAAGACTGGCCTTCAGCACTGTGTTGTTCTTTTGTGTTTTTCTTAGTTGGCTCGTCTTCCCTTATAGGTTTAGAAGGAGAAGGATTAGGATCCTACTATGGATCAGAAGATGAAGTTGGTTTTGGTCTAGAACTAGGTCCGGGTTGTGTTGTCTCTTGGGGTTCAATCTTGACCTCAACTTCAGGTGGAGCTTGACTTGGTGGAGAATGCAAGTCAACAAGCTCACCTTTTGTAATTTTCTACTTGATCACTCTAATATGCTCACCCATGGTGGATAAAGACATTGGACCAAGCCTCCTTCCGGAGAATCCATACAGCTTCAAGAAGCTCATCATTCTCTACCTATCAGAAGACTTCTTTTGACTGTTTTGGATGATGGCTCTTAACTTTTCAGCTTCTTCCTTCATCTTCCTCTAAGCAGCTTTTTGTTCATTTATTACTTGTTGCACAAGCTTCTTGAGGTACTCAAATTCTATGTATTCATAGGATAAGGAAGAATTGTAGATGACTGATAGAGGCATGTGGCACTCAGGTAGCTGGTCATATTTTGTCTGTATGCTTTCTTGTCTACCTGAGGTCGTTGCTCAGTTGCCACAACCTCTGTTTCAGAACTTTCTTGAACTAGGGAGAAGGTAGGATCATGTTTATATTGTCTTTTCTTCCTCCTTTCTTCTTTGATCTTGAGAAGCAATTCTACATCCTCTGACTCCTTCCTCTCCTTTGACAACTCAGTGTCAGCTAGTTCATTTAGCTCTTCAAAGGGTAGAGAGATGAGTTCATCAATGTTGTAGTTCCTGGTCCCTAACTAGCTAATATGGTTTCCCTCAACTAATCATCTTGAGTGTGTGGCCTGTGGGCAGCCCTGATTGCAGCTTCCATGAACCCTGGAGACCCACTTGAACTCCCTCCCCTTAGCTTCCTCTTCCTCTCTCTTTCCTCCTCCTCAATCTCTTCAGGAGTTAGTTTCCTTTTCCCTTTATCACTTACAGGCCTTGGTGACTTAGGGTGGAGAGAGCTTTGGCCTTCATTGCTTGGTTATGCACTTAAGCTCTAGCCAGAGAGAGGTTATTAAGCACCTTCACCAGCAGGTGCATCACTGAGGGTAGAGGATGTTGAAGTAGTTCATGTCTTATGGTTCACAGGTTTTATTAGTGGGCCTTTAGTCAAGGTTTACCCTTTAAAGCTAATCTTAGGGTCTACCTTAACATCCAGATGACTAATGATATTGCCCGTTAGCCTTTGTCTGTTAGCTTTCTTTTTTTGACAGGGATTGGCAAGTGACATGTGGACTAGATGAAGACAGTCATAGTACTTTAGAGTTCTAAAAAATGAAGACATCCTGTTGCCCCTGAAGTCTATGTAGTATCAGGGCTCTCCTGACAGCATCATACCTCCACCCTAATATTTCATTCTTAGCATCATACGGTGGGGTAGGCATAGCCCTTGGTATACCCTCCTCAAATAGACTTTGTATGAATAAGTCCACATCAATGTAGATTTGAGGAGGTTGCTGAGTATGGACAATTACAAGTGAGGGTGATGAGTCTTCAAGGTAAGCTAAAGGTTAGGTCTACTACATCCATAGGTTCTTATGTACTTGGTTGAGTCCTTTTAAATGGTCTCCCAGCTAACTTGACCTTAGGATCGGTGATATCAAGTTGTTGGTTATTGACCCTCCTTTGTAAGGTAGTCACCTAAGATTCTAAGTGACTAACCTTTGAGACTAAATAGGTGTAGGTTTGAGTCAGTTTTTGCACATTTAATTTTAGACTCCCTTCATCTTCATTAGAAGTATCAAAGGGGGATAAGAGAATAGGATCAAAGTCTTCTTCCTAGCACTATGTCCTTGGCTGCTGGATTTCCCCTACACCATGATAGCTTCGGTTGAAGTGTTAATGGTCTGGTTTGCCATGGTTGAGGTCTTAAGGATGTAGTCACTTGTTAAAGTGAGAGCCTCTTCCATATGGATCTCCTGAACTTGTTCAGGGAGATCTACCTTAGTAGTTGGTTTTGATGTGGGCTACACATAGGTGATGTAGAATCATTCATCTCTCCTTGAGAAATGGTAGAGCAAAGAGACTCATGGTACTTACTAAATCCTATGTCTTCATCATCATAGAATTCAAGGTTGGGTATAGGTTGGTTAAGGTCTAAAGGATGAAGATGGTAGCTTTTCCCTGAAGGTTGTCACTAGAGTTTTAAGAGATGGGAGTGCTTTGCTCATCAGAAGAAGTAGGAGCTGAGTGGCAACTTCCTTCTACGTGGGTGAGGATATGGGGGCCTACGCAAGCTAAGTAGCTTGTGTAGAGATTTGCTTGGATTTTCTTGTTTAGGTGATGGTTATTTAAGCCTGTTTGGGTGGTTGAGAAGTATAAGGTGTGGGTTGAACACTAGCTGGTGCTGTAGGTTGTCACCTTGAGCAATGAGCTCTAACATTTTTGGGACAAGGGTTGTTTCTACCCATGAGAAGCCCACAGTAGGGTTGTTTTATTGTTTTGAAGATGTCGGGCTTCATCTATTCCATTTTTAGAACATTACCTAGTTTCCCTTAACTATGAGCCTAGTTCATAGATAAGAATATACTGGACATATCTAGGGAACATATAATACTTTAAGGAGTGTAAGTTAGCAAGTAGATTTGTGTATACAAACTGAGAGTACTTGAACTTGACCCCCTAAACCATCCCATGGACTATGTACGAAAGGTCCTCTGAATTTGGTCCCATCCTCCATGCTTGTTACATAGACAATGGATGACTACATGGAGGAGGTACTTCCATTAGGAGGAGACCTTCTGAAGGTTCTTATGAAGTAATCACCTTAATAGCCCATCTCCTAAAGGACTAGTTGATAGTAGACTCTAGGAAGGACAAATTACCCTATACATCTCCAACCTAAGATGAGTGTTAATAGATGCTGGAGTGATGAAAATTGTCCTCCCCTGCACTATGGCAGACAGTGCCTTCTCCCCATCCATAGTCTCCTCTTGGCAGGTCCTCCAAAACTCCAACAGTTGATCTTCATATAGTGGAGGATCTATGGTGAGGCAGGTGAAGTAGTTGGATAGAGTCAAGAATCGGCAAACCTCTGAGAAACCAGGATCATTTTCAGATTTTAACAGAGCAACCTGATTGTGGTGCCTGTGTAAATGCATGGAGAAAAATGGTTGGTTTCTAGGATCAGGGATGGGCATTTGTGAGTAATTTTATGGTGAAGAAAGGTAAAAAGAAAGGTAGTTTAGGGATGAATTCAGGTTAGAGAATTTTGCAGATGAAGAAGAAAGTGAAGGAGGGGGAACCATTAAGTGTGTATATATATATATGAAATGGATTTGAGATAAATTTAATGTAAAAGGATAAACTTTATATCTGGACGCTGGTACCACCGTTTCAAAAGCGCCCAAAAATATAGTTTTCTTAGAAGTCAAAAATGTTTTGAAGGTAATTTGTCTTCGGAAGCTTTATAAAAACTTCCGAAGCCAATTTGACTTCGGAAGATATTCCTGAGCTTTGTGGAAATTTTGTTTCAGAAAAAAAATATTTAGAGTGTTTTTACTTCAGAGACATATTTGGTTTTAGAAGAGATTAAAATTAAGAATTTTTATTCATAAAAGATAAATCTTTCGAGGCTTAATTGCTTTCGGAAGAAAATTGTTCTTCAAAAACATATAAGTACTTAGAAGCACATTTAAGCTTTGGAAGATATATCATAATTACTTCCGAAGGTAAATTTCTTATAAGTAGTTATTTGATTTGAAAATATAATGTTCTTCCGAAGACAACTCAATGTCTCTCAAAAGAAGATATGTCTAAAGTTTCCAAAATTCTAAGAAATATCATTTGAATTTTTTTTTTCAAAGTAAATTGGGCTTATGTAGGTGATTATATAAACAACTTAAGCACACATTTTTAGAAATAGTTTTAAGTTAAGTTTAAGAAAATCTACTCAAAGTTAATCATCCCAATAGCTGATACAATATATTTAAATCTCTATTCATTAAAAGTGTTTGCAAACAGATCAACATATTGTTCATTTGTATTAACTTTGACTAGTTTGATTTATCCCTTTTCAAATTATCTCTAATTAAATGATACGTGATATTGATGTGTTTTATCCTAGAGTGCTGCACTGGATTCTCTTTGATAGAGATATCACTGTTGTTGTCTATGTGGATTGAAGTCTTTGAAGTTTAATCCATTTTCCAACATCTTATTCTGAATCCAAAGCACTTGAGTACAACAGCTAGCAACAGCAATGTATTCAGCTTCAACAGTTGATGCAGATACATATGATTATTTCTTGCATTGCCATTGGACTATCCTTCCACCAAGGAATTGAGATCCCCCAGATGTAGACTTTTCAGTCATATTGCAGCCACTATAGTCATTATCTGTAAAAGCATACATATTAAAGTTAGAATTCTTTGGATACCAAAGGCCTAGTTTAGTAGCACCTTTGAGATATCTAAGAATCCTCTTGACAACAACTACGTGTGACATCTTGGGGTTGGCTTGATATCTTGCACAAATGCATGTGGCAAACATGATATCAAGCCTGCTAGCTATGCGGTACATTAGAGACCTAATCATAGCTCTATAGAGATGTTCATCCACACATACTCCTCCTCAAGATCAGGTCCAAGGGAGTGGTTTCTTGCCATGGGTGTCTTTGTAAACTTACATTCAGTCATGTTGAATCTTGTAAGTATGTCTTGTACATACTTTGATTGATTTATGAAGATGCCATTGTCCACCTGCTTCATTTGAATTCCAAGAAAGAAATTGATTCTGCCATGGAACTCATTTCAAATCTATTCTTCATCAGCTTCTAAAAGTCTTTACAGAGCTTTGGATTAGGTGACCAAAAGATAATGTCATCTACATAAACCTAAACCAGCATCAAGTCATTTCATGTTCCTTTGATAAAGAGTGTTTCATCTATAGTACCCTTCTTGTAGCCATGTTGATAGAGATACTGAGATAGTGTCTCATACCACTTCCTTGGAGCTGGTGCAACCCATAAAGAGCTTTATCAAGCTTACAGACATAATTAGGATGATCTGGGTCTGTAAAGCCAGGTGTGTTAGGTCTAGATTCATTGTATAGGCTTAGAACTTTAATTATCTCTTGTAATGAACTCTTTTACATATTTATCTTTTTGTATGCAATGTATGTATATGTTAACCCAAATAATTATGTGTGTTGATTTATATATGTGATTGCAGGAAAACATCAGACTATCAATTTTAGAAATTGACTAAGAACTATCTATGGATGAACAATTTGTATTTCCGTAGATGTTCTACTGGAACAGAACAAGGAATTATGCATCTATGAATCTCCTGCGGAAGCACTGCAATAATAACTAAAGAACATCAGAACTTCTGCTGCTTTTGCGAAAGAACAACTTGTTAGGGATGAAATTCCAAGTAAGACTAACTCCTATGGAAAGCCAACTCCTACGGAAGGCCAACTCCGACGAAAGGCTAAAGTCCTACGGAAGAAAAATACACTTCCAACAACCAAGGAAGACATATCGTCAACATGTCAATCTCACTAAATTGATGTCATCAAGTCAACATCTATGGATACTTCACTTTAGTCAGAAATTAAGTCAAATCAAGAATATTATTTGAGTAACTTTCTTACGACAATAAGAAAGTAACTGTTACCCATTGTAAAAGTAAATCCCTCAGCCTATAAATACAAGGCATGGGTGCACACTTTTAAGGCACCAGTGATCATTACCATCATTAAGAATAATATTCAACAAAACATCAATAGCAATAGCAAGAACAACAATAGGAACCATTCATTAGTTAATTGTAATCATTATTTAGTATTATTGGAAAACATTTGAAGCAAATTTGTTTGCTCATCTATTACTTTCATATGTTTTTCATTTATCTAATCTGTTCTTCGTTGATTCATATTACAATTACTATTTCATCGTCAATTAATTAAACAACGAGTAGTGATAATTCTGTAATCACTATTCGAACAATCTAAACTAATAATTCCTGCTCAATCCTTGGATTCACAAGTTGGTTGTTTGACATACACCTCCTCATCAATCACCCCATATAGAAAAGCACACTTTACATCAAGTTGGTAGAGCTTGAAATCCTTGGATGCAGCAAAAGCAAGGAATTTCATAACAGCTTCAAGTCTTGCCATAGGAGCAAAAACATCTATATAGTCAATCCCCTCTTCTTGTTTGTACCCTTGAACAACAAGTCTAGCCTTATTTGGTACCTATGGTGGTCTTCCTTTGAGGATGAGGATATAAGTTCCAAAGCTTTTGCCTTTTGAATTGAAGTAGCTCTTCCTGTATTGCTTCAATCCAACTACCATCCTTTAAAGCCTCATCAACTTTCTTTGGCTCTATTTGGGACAAGAAGCAATAGTATAGACAAACATTTTTGTCATGGATTTGTCCTCTTGTTCTCACCCCTATGTTAACATCTCCAATGATGTTTGTGGTGAGTTGTGACTTATGGATTCCGAGTTGAGGAATCACAGCAAGTTGATTAGACAGATCCAAATTTGTGAAATTTAGATCTGGAAATGGAGTGTCACGCACAACATCATCACACTTATCAAAACAAGCTTGATCCAATAAGTGAAATTTAGGAACTCTATCTGTAGGGTTAGTTACGATTAGAGTTGAAGTATTGTTCTTGCTTGGTCTTCTCAGCTCAAATATTTGGCCAGGATCTGCTGTTGATAAGTTACATGTAGATGTTGAAACATTCTCATAAGATTTGTTAAACAGTTGGTAACTGTAAGGCTCCGTTCCCGGGACGCTTACAGCTGGACATTCATCGCATATAAAACATTTTAAAACATACATTACTTTTGCAGCGGAGTTTAAAAACCTTCATTTATAACTAAAACGTGTCATTTCATTACATTACAACATTCATTTTCATATTAAAATACAATAACATGTCAAAATATGGATGACATCCTCAAAATGCTCCCAGTGGCTTATGCATCCATGCCTGCAACTCCTCAGCATCAACAAAATGCCTGCAATCTATCATGCATACAAAAAGTCAGTGACGCTGAGTGAGTTCTAGTTTTATAATAAGATACTTTACTTCCTTTTAAAAAAAAGTTAGTCTTTACATTCATCCGTGGTCATACTTCATACGTACACTCATTCTACATTCATCATTCGTTTCGTTCTTTCATACTTTGACGTTTCATTCTTTACATTAATATTTACTTTCATATTCATACTTTCGTTTATACTTTTCACTGTCTTTTACTTTCTTTCTCTTACTTTCTTTCTCTTACTTTCTTTTCGTACTTTACGTTCATCAGTGGTCATACATCATACGTATATACTAATAATAATTATAATTATCTTCATCATCATTCGTTCATTCATCCATTCCTTCGCTCATTACTAATCAGTACTCGAATCTTGTCTCATGCAATATCCTCGATTCATGCTCGAAAGCTAATGCTGTGTCGGGGCCTGTACACAAACCCCCGACTCATTTCCGAAGACTGACACAACACCGGGATACGTGACAAAGATCCCATCTTGTATGCAACACCCCCAACTCATGTCCGAAGATTGATACTATACCGGGGCCTGTAATCGAACCCCCGACTCATGTCCGAAGACTAACACCAGGGCAGGCAACAAGACCTCATGTCTTTCACATGTCATTCTGTCTCATGCAATACCCCTGACTCATCCTCGAAAGCTGATACTATGCCGGGGCCTGTAAACAAACCCCTGGCTCATATCTGAAGACTGGCACAGTATCGGGGTACGTGACACGGGTCTATCATCCGTCGCTTCTTAAGCATCATTCGTTATCTTACGTATTCATTCGTTTCATACTTTATCGTATTCGTATGTTTCGTACTTTATCATTATCTCACCTATTCATTCGTTTTGTACTTTATCATTATCTTCCACTTTGTTAATGAAAACTTTACATTCATTCATTTTTTCATTCATACATGATACCATGCAAAGTCATACATAATGTATTACATAACATAATACATACGTTTTGAAAACTCTTTAATGAAGAAAGATAACTTTCACTCACACACATACACATCATAAACCTCATCACATCATCATGCATACGTCAAGCATAAGCCATCACATCTTAACAGAGCATATCCTCCAATTCTACCACTTCAAATCCACTTAGAAAATCCTAAGTCCAAAATGGGCGCATGGGGCATGTCAGGCGCATGAGTATAAAAATTCTAAGTGCAAAACAGTCTGGGTGTTTCAGCACTATGTGGGCGCATGAGCCCTATTCAGGCGTTTTACCACTATGCAGGCGCATGACACCTGTTTAGGCGCACCAACACTTAGGGTCATGCACAACTCTAGGCGCATGACCACTATTTGGGTGCATGACCCTACACTTAGGCGTTTTAGCAAACTGGGCACGTGACTACTATTTGGGCGCATGACCTTAGGCGCATGAGGACAGTTAGGCGCATGAGGTCATTCTAGCGTATGGGAACATCCTAAAATGTTTTCTTTGCTACAAACAACACCCAATTACCATTCTAACACTACCCAAACACAGATCTAACATACTAAGGCTCTTAAAACATGCTAAACATCAATACTAACCCAAGAATATCCTCTAAAAACATACTACTACAAGGCACATTAGAATATCATACTAAAACCCACTAAAATCGTTTATTTGGTATGCATAGTAGCCCCAACACTTTAAAAATTTGTAAAAGGGGGTTCTAGAAACTCACCTTAAAACAGATCTTCAAACTAGACACTCCCACTAGCAAATTCAACTCCAAATTCTCAAACCCAAGCACTAAAACATCAAGAATCTCAGTCCAGAAGTTATGTATTTGGTTAAAACCAAACATAGATAAAGAAAACTTACCTTGTTACAGCTTCTTCTTCCTTTCTCTCTCTAGAACCTAGACTTCTCCTTCTCCTTCTTCAACCAAGAGCAAGAAAAGCAGATCCACTTTAAGTGGGCGGCCATGCCATTTGAATCCTTAAAATAATAAGGTTTTGTACTTTGTACACTTTACCCCCTTCCACTTATGTCCATTTTCTTTTCCTTCTAGATACTTTTCTTTGCTCTTTTTTTAAGTAAAATTCGGGGAGTTATAGTAACTAAATCAACATCAAATAGGCAATCAGGACTAGAACCTTTCACACTGGGAGTATGCTCATTAACAGTCATATTGGCTGACTCCTCAACTACTCTAACTCTGAGATTGTATACTCTATAAGCCTTATCTTGAAAAGAGTAGCCAATGAAGTGTCCATCAACTGATTTCTCATCAAATTTGGCTACTTGATCTTTGGTATTCAAGTTGGTATAAGGACAACCAAATGATCTGAGGAAACCAATAAAATGTCTCCTTTTGTGCCATATTTCATAAGGAGTCTTACCATGAGTCTTAACTACTAAAACTCTATTCTCCACATAGCAGGCAATATTGACTGCCTCTACCTAGAAGGTGATGGGCAATTTAGAGTCATATAACATGGTTCTTGCAGCTTCAAAAGTGTCATGTTTCTCCTCTTAGTAAGATCATTTTGTTGAGGAGTCCTGGGAGCACTATATTGTCTTGTAATACCCTTTTCATCACAAAATGTGTCAAAGATTTGGTTCTTGAATTTAGTTTTTTGTTCACATCTTATGGTCTTGACCTTATGATCACATTGATTCTCAATTTTCAGAATGAAGTTCTTCAAGATCTCAGGAGTCTCATCCTTAGTTCTAAGGAAGAAGAGCTAAGTGAATCTTGTCAAATTATCTATGATCACTAAACAGTATAAGGTCTTTCCTAGACTCATTACATAGGTGGGGCCAAAGAGATCCATGTGTAATAAGTGTAGGGTGTAGTGATGGAGTTTCTTTCCTTTTGGTTTATGAGACACATTATGTTGCTTCCTTTTTAGACATGTAATAAAGTGATCATCACTTGTAAACTATTTCTTTAGCATTCCAATTACCAAATCATTCTTAGTTAATTTATTCATGTTTTTAAAGTTTACATTACATATTCTTTTATGCCAAAGGAAAGACTCATCAATATATGCTTTAGATAGAAAGTAAGAACTTCTCCTGAAAGGGATGTTTCCTGCAAGTTCATCTTGTACATGTTCCCTATCCTGGGGGCTCTGAGCAGAATATGCTCTTGAGAAATGACCACCTCGGGCTTGAGAACAATGCACTCATGCTAAGTGAAGAGCATGTTATGCCTCTAAGCACAAGATTTGAATACACTTAGTAGATTATACCCAAGCTCTTTAACAAAGTTTACCTTTTCAATGCTGAGCTTACATTTGTGACATGCCCTTTCTAGTAATGTAACCACCTTCATCTCCTCCAGAAGCAACTGGACCTCCATCAATTGTCTCAAAGTTTGGAAGCAAAGAGCCATTTCCTATCATGTGCCTAGAACAACCACTATCAATGATCCATACATTTCTTTTGGTCTTTAGTTGTTCCTACACAAAAGGAGATGGTTAGTTACATTTGAAAACCCAAGCCTCATTAGTCTTGGGCTTGTCAAAGTAAGCTGAAGACAATACAACAGTGATTGATCCTATATTCAGGCTTTAAGGATCATATCCAGTTGTTGATGAAGAACTTTCAGTCACATGGTTTTTCTTTATCTTCCACACCATCTTTGGAAGATTAGGCTTGACCTTAAATACTTCGGAAGTTTTGAAAAATTTGGAAGTTTTGGATACTAGACCTTCGGAAGATCTTGCCTTCACTGTAGCAAGCTTCAGTGCTTTGGAACCATTCCTTTCTTCCGACACCAAATTTTCTTCTGAAGGCAACTTTTCACTTGTCTTCTATTCTACTTTGGAACTTTCAAAAGGAAGAGATTTTCCTTCCGAAGCTATCTTTATCTTCTTCTTCTTAATAGTCTTCTTCTTGGTTATATGGATAGTACTTTTAGGATTGTAGATGCGATCCTTGGTAAGATGAGAAGTACTACCATACATGATGCAAACTGGCTTCCTTTTGAGAGTCTTCTTATGAGTAGAAGGTTGAGCTTCATCACTTTCCATTTCAATCTTCATCTTTACACATGATGCAGCAAGCTTCTTCGGGTGAGGCTTGCTCTTGGACCTGGATGGTTTAGGCTGTGTAGCAGTGGTACATAGCTGATCACCCTTGTTTTCTTCATAGGGACGAGCTGGACATGAACTAGAAATCCTGGTACTAGAGTCCATAGTTTAGTCTTCAACCTTCAACACTTCAAATCCTATAGAGATGGGAAGACTTGTTTTTGCTTGGAGTTGAAAGTGGACTTGATTTCTTGTGCCTTCTTTGATCTTCTATTGGCTGCTCTGATCAAGTTCTTCCTCTTGGACTTTGTCATCCCTAGTTCTGTCCTCACCTTAGGAGAATGGTGACCCTTCTTAGGATGGGTCTTCTTCACTCCTTTTAGATACATCCTTCATTATCTCCTCTTCATCCTCTTCATGAATAGAGTATATGAGAGGAAGCTCATCCTGACAAGTTTCACACCTTGGAGACTTACAGATAGTAGAGTGTGTGGAGGAGCTATCTAAGTAGATCCCAATCCCTACTTATATTAACAATAAACCTTTGCATACAAGAATAAGGATATGATTTTCTTGAAGTTCCCTTCTTCAAGAACTCATCTTTCTACCCTGACTTTGCTGATCACAAGCTCAGCCTGGCATTCAGTTAAATTAGTGATAAGATCTTTGCTTTAAGTCCTGTAGTTAGTGTGTTCATGCTTAAGAGTTGAAATGGTTTTCTCTATATCTTCTATTTTAAGTTTATAATCATTTTCTGATCTTTTAAAATAAGCTTTTAAGATGTTTAAGGATAGAAGATTAGATCTTATCTCCAAGTTATAAGACGTGTATCTGTAAACTTTAGCAATGCATTTAGGGGTACAAAGATGTTCCACCTTGGCTTCTTCATGATCAGCCATCAGTGCCTGGTTTGGAGATGCATCTTCAACCTTGAAACTACAATCAAAGCATCCTTCCAAAACAACAACTGTGGCTTGCTGCTTGGGCTTCTTAGTGTGTGGAGCTCCATCGGTGTAGTTTGGTCTGGGTTGTGCTTGGACACCATTTGTTCTTGGTGCTTTGCACTCCTTAGCAAAGTGTCCCATTTGGTTATAGTTGTAACACTTCACCTTGCTTTTGTCCAGCGGAAACTTTCCACTGGTTGTATTGCTGGGAAACTTCCTCCCTGTCATCTTTCAGAACTTGTTGGCTCTGTGAGTGAGAAGAGCCATCTACTGGACTATCTCCATGTGCCAGATCATCTAGATGGATACATCCTAAGTCTTCAAGGGTGAAGCGAAAGTTGCTATTGCTTTCATCAGTAGGCATAAAGGATTAAGAAGAGCTTGTCTCTTGGAATGGGCTTCCTTGGATGTAGTTCTCCTTTAGTGTCTCTGGGATGGTGTTGAAAGGACCCTTTTTGAGTTTTTAGGGTAGCAGATAAAATGATGTTGTGGTTCTCTGCAATCCCTTTCAACCACATGAACGGTCAAACTCTGTTGATTGTTGGAGTTTCCAGATGGATTTTGCATGTTCATCTCCATCTGTATCCACTGAGGATACCATACAACTAAGTGAGAGTAAGAGTGTTGAGGTATTTAGTCCTCTTAATGACTACACAATAGTGTGTCCATTGTTTGGGAGGAGAGGACATGAACTTCCTCATAATGTCCTGATTCTCAAGAGTTACTCCAACATCTATTAGAGTATCCATAATCTCAACATACCTGAAGTATTGTTGAGTCATGGTTTCACTGATCTTGAAGGTGAAGTTCTCAAACTGCTACTTAAAGAGGTCTTTCTTGTTCTCTTTTGCTTCATTAGAACCCTTATGCATAAGCTTCAGTGCATCCTATAGTTGCTTAGTAGTTTTGCACTTCTTGAAGCTCTATAGTAGTGTTTCGAAGAGCAGTTTGGAGGGCGGTCATGACTTTCTGATCTACATCAATCTTTTTCCATTCTTCTTTAGAGTAATCAGCCACTTCCTTTAGTATCATGCCACCACTAGCAGCGACTGAAGAGGTGCATGGTACATGAGGTCTTGAGACAACAGATCCCCACATCATATTGTCTTGAGACTTAATGAAGCCTTCCATTCTTTGGCACCAAGTATCCAAGTATCAGGAGTGATCAGTGGAGAATTTGTCATAGTACTAGTTTCCATATCAGCCTTTGTGAGAGGTACCATTTAAGTTGTTAAATGATTTGTGAAATTAAAGGGATTTAAGATGGTGAGATCTTACAATCAAGAGCCTAATAAGCTCTGATACCAATTGTAGGAACGTTTGAGGGTGGTTAATACAATCAGTTTCATAATTAGGAGAGAGTTAGAACACTTAACAGATCAAATACGAAACCGGGTTTAATTGAATATGCTAAGAACATAAGTAAGTATGACACAAAACAAAGAACAAGAACAAGAACAAGAACAAGATAAGTATGGTTTTTAAGAATTTTGTATATTGCTCATAAGTTCTATTACAAGTGTTACAAAGCATAAAGATAAATACAAGAAGTTGAGATACTTTATACTACATCATACAACCGACTATACCTTGAAAGCCAACTAGAACACTAATCTAGACAACAAGATCAATGTACAGTCAAAAGCAGATTGCTTTTTGACTTGTGACTATAACATGCCATAGCTCACATCTTAATATATTACAAAAGGATACAAGGTATAAAGTAGAAAGTTACAGACCAATGACTATAATCTACAGTTGACAAAAGCATGGACCTTTTCACCAACTTATCTAAGTTGGTGAGTTTTCATAGTGGTAGCGGAAAGTTATTTAGCTTTTTGTCAAAAGGTGATCAGCTAAAGCATGTCTTCTCTATCTTTAGAAGAAATCAGTCTTTAGTGTTTGGCTTCGGAAGACCTTATCATTAACGCTTTGGAAGACTTCGTCTTTGGTTTCAGAAGATTTTGTCACTTGGCTTCGGAAAATTTACACTTAGCTTATTTCCATTGAGTTGTGTAAAACTTTCAAAGTAACCTTACTTTGCACTTCATGCGTGCATACTGAGAGCGCTCTTTGGTTGTTTTGGTTGCATCAGCCTTTAAGTGTAAACCTTATAATTACTCCCTTATTTTAGTGATATTTATGATCAACTTGACCATACTCATAGAAACACAAATGTATACATAAATAATATGGCCTATAGATTGAAATTTCACCTTAGTATATTACACGTTACGTATATTAGAATAAATGGGTATTACAATGGATTGAATACAAGTTATCCATTTAAATACTTTTAGTTAACATACATATATGCTTACAAATCCAACTCCACTTGACACAATGTTTTACTAGCCTGTGTCCCAATACTTCAACGATTATATCATAGCTCAACTTAAAAGATTCTTAAAGCGGCTAAACTTCATATTTTTATAGGTAGTTCATTACTCTTGCATCTACACTAAAATTTATCAATGAACTATTAAGAAATTAAATTTCAACCTCCATTTATCTTATAATATGAACACATACTTAGGATGGCTCTGCTAATGTGTTCCAACATTTTTATGATAAGCTTACCATATTGAATTCAGTATATAACGTTGTATTGTATGGGAATTGGGCATCTTGATATAAGATACTAAAACTGGACTTATACCCATCCCTGTGACTGATTTATTCATGAGATCTCTACCAAACTTTTTAATAAGATAATCAATCAAAATATACATACATCTTAATAAATCAAAAGTTTAAGGATTACACTTAAAGGTTGATGCAACAAAAGAGCTCTCAGCATGAATGCATGAAGTACAATGAAGTTACTTTGGAAGATTTTATACAACTTAGTGAATTATGCTATGAAGATCAAGTATAGGTTGGACTCACCTTAGTAGTTAGTTTATTTTGCTTTGTTTGTAATAGGATCTATGCTAGTTTGTTTTATATATGTAATTTGTAGTTAGTTTGTGTTTTGTAGTAGTTCGCACTAACCCAGTGAAACTACGAGTGAAACTATAGTTTCGCTCATAGTCAGCTGGCTCAGATTACCCAGCGAATCAATAGTTTGCTGCCAGGTGAATCTAAGTACCAGGTCAGGATAGTTTCGCTAGCCAACGAAACTATCAGCGAATTTAGCTCTATTATATATTTTAATCTTGTAACGTTTTGTAGTAGTTTTTTGCACGACCCTAATCATAGAATATTTTTTTTTTGCATTACTGTTCTAAGTGTGTATTTGACAGGATCTAAACCTCTAGTTTGATCAATTAGGTTGTATTCGCAGCGGATTTAGTACAAGAATTAGAACAAACAAGCAAGAACACAATAGATTTAATAATAAAACAGTAAGTTATAGAGAAAGATGGAAGTTCTACAAAAGAGAATATTTCATTCAATACATGCTTCGTCTGCGGCTGTAATTAGCAGCGGCTACAATTAGGTCATCTTCCTTATATAGGGAAGAATAACCTAATGCTGATGTCACTTGACAGTGACATCAACCGTTATTAACAAACTACTGATAACAGACTAAACTACTGAAGATGTCACAACAGCTGACATCTTCTTACAAATTGCTAAGTGTCAAACTATTACAAGAACTGAAAAGAAACTACTGAAAAGGTACAACGACTGTAGAACAAACTCTTCAATCGTTTACAAACTACTGAACTACAACTACTGAAGAACAAACTCTTCAGTCGTTTTACAAATTACTGAAACACAAAAATAAACAACTGAAAAGGAAACCATCACAACAACTGAAGAATACTTCTTCAGCTGTTGTGACAAACTCTGAAGCTTCAGCACTTGGTCTTCAGACTTTAACTTCAGATGATTCATCAGCTGATGACTTCAGTAGTTGTCATCAGTTGATGTCTTCAGTCTTTGTCTTCAGACTTTGTGCATCAGTGGTTGATCTTCAGTTTTTCAGTTCTACAGCTGTTTATCTTCAGCACTTGAGTCATCAGTACTTGAAGTCTTCAGTACTTGTATTCTTCAGTACTTCAAACTTCAGTACTTGTCTTCAGTACTTGGGATCTTCAGTTGTTGTTCTTCAGATCTTTGATCTTCAGCTGTTGAGTCTTCAGTCTTTGTCAAACTGCTGATGA